>PVIU01002823.1:86633-160713 GCA_004026605.1 Ondatra zibethicus
TCCATTCTTCGATCGAGGGGCATTTAGGTTGTTTCCAGGTTCTGGCTATGACAAACAAAGCTGCTATGAACATAGTTGAGCACATGTCCTTGTGGCACGATTGAGCATCCTTTGGATATATACCCAAAAGTGGTATTACTGGGTCTTGAGGAAGGTTGTTTCCTAATTTTCTGAGAAATCGCCACACTGACATCCATAGAGGTTGTACCAGCTTGCATTCCCGCCAGCAATGCAGAAGTGTTCCTTTTTCCCCACAACCTCTCCAGCATAAGTTGTCATCAGTGTTTTTGATCTTGGCCATTCTTACAGGTGTAAGATGGAATCTCAGAGTTGTTTTGATTTGCATTTCTCTGATGACTAAGGATGTTGAACATTCCTTAAGTGTCTTTCAGCCATTTTAGATTCCTCTGTTGAGAGGTCTCTGTTTAGGTCTGTGCTCCATTTTTTTTTTTTTGATTATGTGATCTTTGGGTGTCCAGTTTCTTGAGTTCCTTGTATATTTTGGAGCTCAGACCTCTGTCTGATGTGGGATTAGTGAAGATCTTTTCCCATTCTATAGGCTGTCGTTTTATCTTGTTGACTGTGTCCTTTGCTTTACAGAAGCTTTTCAGTTTCAGGAGGTCCCATTTATTAATTGTTTCTCTCAGTGTCTGTGCTGCTGGGGTTCTATTTAGGAAGTGGTTCCCTGTGCCAATGTGTTCAAGTGTACTTCCCACTTTCTCTTCTGTAAGGTTCAGTGTGGCTGGCTTTATATTGAGGTCTTTGATCCATTTGGATTTGAGTTTTGTACATGGTAATAGATATGGGTCTATTTTCATTTTTCTACATGTTGATGTCCAGTTATGCCAGCACCACTTGTTGAATATGCTTTCTTTTTTCCATTTGATATTTTTTTGCTTCTTTATAAAATATCAGGTGTTTGAAGATGTGTGGATTGATATCCGGGTCTTCTATTCGGTTCCACTGGTCCTCCTGTCTGTTCTTATGCCAGTACCAGGCTGTTTTCAGTACTGTAACTCTGTAGTATAGTTTGAAGTCAGGGATTGTGATGCCTCCAGAAGTTCTTTTGTTGCCCAGGATTGTTTTGGCTAATCTGGGTTTTTTGCTTTTCCTATTACTGTTGTTTTCAAGTCTCATGTGTGCACTTCCCAGACTTGCGAGAATTTATAATTTTCTTTCCAGACTGTCCTGAAACTTGCACTGAGGACCAGGTTGGCCTCAAACTCAGACATTCACTTACTTCTGCCTTCTGAATACTGGGGTTAGGAGAGATGGCTCAGTGGTTAAGAGCACTAACTGCTCCTCCAAAGGTTCTGAGTTCAATTCCCAGCAACCACATAGTAGCTCACAACCATCTGTAATGCCCTCTTCTGGCCTGCAGGCATACCTGCAGACAGAACACTATACATAATAAATAAACCTTAAAAAAAAATAAAGGCATGTGCCGACACACATGACTTTAATAGATATCACACAACTTTAATAGATAACACATCAACTTTAATAGATAATTTCAGAATACGCTTACATTCAAAGAAACACATAGCTGGGTGTGGTGGCACATCTCTATAATCCCAGCATTCAGGTAACAAAGGCACAAAGAGCAGGAGTTCAGGACCACACAGGAAATTTGAAGTCAGCTTGGGGTACATGACACTTTGGTTAAAAAGAAAAGCAAAAATTACAAAGCCTTAGATAGTTCTTTCGTTAAGAAAGGACATATTAAAAAATAGTGCTGAGGCAGTTTGAATGTATTTGGTTCCCATAATCTCATAGGGAGTGGCACTATTAGGAGGTGTGCATTTGTTGAAGTAGGTATGGCCTTGTTGGAGGAAGTGCGTCATTGTTGGGGCCGGCTTTGAGGTTTCCTATACTCAGAATACCACCCAGTTAGAGTCAATCCACTTCCTGTTGCCTTCTGATCAAGATGTCACCAAAATCATGTCTGCCATGCTCCATGCTATGATGATAATGAACTAAACCTCTGAAACTGTAAGGGAGTCACCACAATTAAAAGTCACCATGGTCCTGGTGTCTCTTCACAGCAATAAAAACTTAACCCAGACAAGTGCCTAGAAGCCAGGTGGTGGTGGCGGCGCATGCCTTTAATCTTATCACTTGGGAGGCAGAGGCAGGCGGATCTCTGTGAGTTCGAGGCCAGCCTGGTCTACAAAATGAGTTCCAAAACAAACAAACAAACAAACCCAAAAAACAAATGGTGCCTAGGAACTAGAAATGGTATGATTGGGACAGAGAAGAACCCACACACGGGGACAATGCTTTCTTACCCTAGGGACCAGAGGAAAGTTTTCCTGTCTATTCCTGATCTGATTCTTTCTTCCTCCCCTAGAAACTGGTCCACAATGTGCATAACCACATCACCAATGACAAGAGATTCAATGGATCTGAAAGGTACGAGCTCTTGAGGACAAATAGCTCACCGGGTGCTTTGCTGAGAGGGAAGTGGGCTTGGGGATGGGTGCTGGCTTCTGTCAGGCCAAGGAGTTCACAACAAAGCCTATTCAGTCTAGGTGTGTCTGGTTCCTCTGGCTCCTCAAAAGTTGTCTGCCTTATTTTTTTTTCCTCCTTTGTGACAGCATTAAGTCCTCTTGGAATATTTCAGTAGTGAAATTCCTTTTGGAAAAGCTCAAGCAGGAACTGATGACCAGTCCTCACAATTACACAGATAAGGAGCTGAAAGGTAGGGGCTCAGCCTTCTCTCTGCTCATGCTCTCTGCTTATGCTCTCTGCTTGCCCCTTCTACTCCCCTGCTCTTTCTGGGAGGGAGGAGGCATGGGGATGATTGAGATGGTATTTAAATAACACATGGTAGCTAATTATGATACCTCACACCTGTGATTCCAGGACTAGAGACTGAGGCAAGGGGACCACTTCAAGTTCAAGGCCAATCCAGGCTATATACAGAATTCTAGACCAGCTTGAGCTATGAAAAAAATAAAGGAAGGAAGGAAGAAAGGAAGGGGAGAAAATAGTGCTTGTGCATTTAAAAACCTTATTGTTAATGTTCTCATCTAGAATTTATTAAAGATTACTTCAAATTGCCTTCTTCCCCTACTCAGTTTAGAATGAAAATACAAATTGGACTAGAGTTCTCTTACACATTGTGCTTCCATAGGGACTGAATGAATATGAGGTCAGGACTTAGCCTATTAAGTCAAGGATCTCACTCTGTCACCTGGCTGTCCTAGAGCTGTTTATGTAGACCAGGCTGGCTTTGAACTCACAGAGACCTACCTCCTAAGTACTGGGATTAAAGGCATGTACCACCATGCTGGCTTTGTTGTTGTTTTTTAATTTTACATTTCTTTGTTTTATGCTGCAAGTGTTTGCACATCTGAGTGTGTGCATGGGTATCACTGTGTGCATGAGCCTGCTAAGGTCAGAAGGCACTGGATGCCCAGGAACCGAAAGGACAGATGGCTGTGACCTGTTGCATGGATGCTGGGAAACCAAATCCAGTCTTCTGGAAGATTAGCCAGTTCTCTTAACTGCTGAGCCATCTCTCCAGCCCCACTCCTTTAATAAAACATATTCACAATGCCAGGCAATGGTGGCACACGCCTTTAATCCCCACACCTGGGAGGCAGAGGCAGGCGGATCTCTGTGATTTCAAGGCCAGCCTGGTTTACAGAGCGAGTTCCAGGACATCCAGGGCAGTTACAGAGAAACCCTGACTTAAAAAACCAAAAAAAAAAAAAAAAAAAGCAAAACAAAATGTATTACATTCATGTGTTTAGTGTGTGTCTTGTGTGTGCATACAAATGCTCATGTGTAATCATCCACCACAGAGGACAACTTGTGGTAGCTGATTCGTGCTTCCAGGGATGGACTTGGGTCATCAGGATGTCCTTGAGTACTATGTCCTGGGAGAGATGGCTCGGTGGTTAAGTACTCACTGCTCTTCCAGAGGACATGGGTTCCATTCCTAGCACCCACATGGCAGCTCACAGCAGTCTGTAACTCCAGTTCCAGGGGATCTGATGCCCTTTCTGTTTTTATTTATTTATTATGTATATAATATTCTGTCTGCGTATATGCCTGAAGAGCCACCATGTGGTTGCTGGGATTTGAACTCAGGACCTTTGGAAGAACAGGCAATGCTTTTAACCTCTGAGCCATCTCTCCAGCCCCCCTTTGTGGTTTTCTGAGGGCGCTGTACACATGTGGTACACAGATACACATGCAGGCAAAACACCCATACACATAAAATTACATCTCGAAAATAAAAAACCACTATGTTCTAAGTTTTCTACTTTCCTTCTCTCTGTCACCTATACCTATGGCTGAGGTCCTATGGCAGTTGCAAAGCAGTACTGAGATTTACTGGCAGATAGAAATAGATAGAAATAGAAATAGATGCTAGGGTTTAATGCGCAGAGGCAGTTGGAGTTATCTCTTTGCAGTGAGGGATATTCGGGAGGAGTTAGTTTTGGGGATGAAGGTGGGCAAAGGGCACTAAATCCAAGAGGACTGAAAGCCCGGCCTGCCAAATGGTGATTCTAACCTTCCACTTGGGGGCAGTGTGGGGACTGGGACCCCTGCTCTAGAAGGTCCTGACTTCTTTTCTTCTTCTTCTTCTTCTTCTTCTTCTTCTTCTTCTTCTTCTTCTTCTTCTTCTTCTTCTTCTTCTTCTTCTTCTTCTTCTTCTCCTTCTCCTTCTCCTTCTCCTTCTCCTTCTCCTTCTCCTCCTCCTTCTCTTCCTCCTCCTCCCTTTATAGACCAGGCTGGCCTTGAATTCACAGAGATCTGCCTGCTTCTGCCTCCCAAGTACTGGAATTAAAGGCGTTTGCCATCACTGCCCAGCTGAAGGTCCTGCTTCTTGTCTCATCCCCCCAGGAGCCTGTGTGGCCTACTTCCTTACTAAGAGGCGAGAGTACCGCAACTCTCTCAACCCTTTCAAAGGCCTAAAGGAAAAAGAGGAGAAGAAACTTCGAAGTCGCCGATACCGGGTAGGTTTCTAGGCCTTCCTTTTGAGATTTAAAACCCTAGCCTAGATACCAATAAGCTGTAATGTGAAGAGTATACCAAAGGAGCTGAAAATACAGTTGACGGACTGGAGGGTAGACAGACAGACAGATGGAGGGTGAGCTAGCTCAGAGATCTGACTTGAGGACTGGGTACATTTAGACACAGATTTTACATGTCCTTTCTCCCAACATAAACTCTTTCTACAAACCCATAGTCTGTTTCTCCTCCTAATCTCTGTCCTGGGTCTTACCGTAGCTTTTTGCCAACCGATCCAGTATCATGAGGCATTTCGGCCCTGAGGACCAACAGCTGTGGAAGGCTGTGACAGAAGAGCTGATGTCGGATGAGGAGGACAGTCTCAATGAGCCAGGTGTGTGGGTGGCCCGCTCTCCCCGCTTCAGGGCCCAGCGCCTCACAGAGCTCTGCTACCATCTGGATGCCAACTCGAAGCATGGCACCAAAGCCAACCGTGTATATGGGCCTCCCTCAGACAGACTGCCTTCTGTGGAAGCCCAGCTCCTTCCACCCGAACTTTACAATCCCAATTTCCAAGAAGAGGAAGGAGGCGGAGGCAACGAGAAAGGACCTGTCTCTCCATCCTTTGACCAGCCTCACAAGACATCCTGTCCTGATTTGAACTCATTTGTTGAAATCAAGGTGGAAAAGGATGAATACAGTCTCTAACAAGGGTCCCTCTGGCTCCTGTCACTCAACACAGAAACGGGTGGCTCAGAAAAATGAGGCGTCTGCTGCAGTCAGAGAAAGCAAATCTGCCTCTCTTAACATAGTGTCTACTTGAAGTGGAAGCCGGAGACTCTAGTGAGACAGCAGAATTTATGTAGAAGGCAGGGGGGGAGGCCCCGCCCCTCCACACCAATGGCAAGCCCGGAAATGCTTTTTCCTTAAGCATAAACAGTGCCTCAGAGGAACCTGGGATGGAAAAGGGGAATGGGCCAAAGAAACATGAGGCCTTGATACGTGTCCCGATTTCTGATTTCGTTTGCTCTCCTTTCACCCTTCATTCCTCCCCCACCCTTCACTGTACCTACAGCTCAGGAGAAACTGCTGGTCCTGTGCTGACCTGGAAGCAGAACAGACCAGCCAGGGTAATACTGCCCCCTGGTGGGAGGTTTCAATCATGGGCTTTCTCTTCTGAGCAGGGAATACGGGCTTACTGCTGTTTGGAATTAGGGTCTAGATGTGCTAGTTATTGTTTGAATTTTTTAAATGATAGTTATTGTTTGTTGGATTATATGAGAAAAAATTTATTATTCCCATATTACATGTGATAAAATTAAAACTTAAACATTTCTCTTGTTGCTGGGCATAGTGACTCATATTTAGAATCCCAGCATTTAGGAAGCTGAAACTGGAGGACCGCTGTGAGTCCAAGGCCAGCTTGGGCTATAATAGTGAGTTCCTGGCTAGCCTGGGCTACAGAGTGAAACCCTGTCTCAAAGAAGAAAAAAAAACAAGCCAAAGCCAAGCAGTGATGGTGCACTCCTCTAATCCATCACTCAGGAGGCAGAGGCAGGCGGATCTCTGTGAGTTCAAGGTCAGCCTTCTATACAGAGCAAGTTCCAATACAGCCAAGGCCACCCTGAGAAACCTTGTCTCAAAAAGCAAAACAAACAAATAAACTAAAACAAGCCAGGCATGGTGGCACATGCTTTTATAATGCCAGCACTCAGGAGGCAGAAGCAGGTAGATTTCTCTGAGTTCTAGGCCAGCCTGGTCTACATAGTGACAGTGAGACCCTCTCTCAACAAAAACAAAAACAACAAAAGGAAACAAAAGAACAAACAAAAGGAAAATCGCTGGCAGCTTTTCTTCCATTCTTGTGATCAAGCACACACTGTTTTGTAGCTAGTTTTCAGTCTTGTCAGCCAAGCTGTGTTTTGAGGAAGGTGTACACACATGCATTACAAATGGATTAAGAAGTAAAATGGCTTTAAACTCATTTTGTTGTGCAGCAAATATTAAAACTGAGATGGTCTATGCTTGTAATTCCAGTGAGAGGGAGGCTGAGGCAGGAGGGTCACAAGTTTGAGGACACCTGGTCTCAGGGAAAACAAAACAAAACAAAAACCAACCAACCAGAGATGGACCCTGGGGAGATAAAGGGAATGGTATCAGGAGACCAAGGTTTTCCTCAGTTACATAGCACATTCGAGGCCATCATGGGCTATATGAGACCCTGTCTCCAAACAGCAAAAGCAATAAGCTGGTTCCTTACCAGGTGCCATATACTGTGTTACAGGGCCTTGGGCACAAAGTTGCTAGGTTCAGATCGTTAGGTTTCATTGTACAGTCAGGAGGCAAGGCAACTGGATAGGCAAGCGAAAAGCTCTGATAAGGGTGGGTGGCACAGAAGGGCAAGTACCACAGTAGTTTACAGCTGGGGTGGCTAACGTACTTTTGCAGTTGAGAATGGCCTCTCAGACAGTGATGTTTAAAGTAATACCTAAAAGAGGGGAGGCATTAACCAGGACAGGGGCAAAGGCCAGGAGAACAAGCTAAACAGAAGATCAGTACAAAAGTCCAGAGGCAAGAGTGAGCACAGGCAACGGTTCCTTCTACTGCAGATGGTTTGAGGAGGGCACAGTGCTGAGCGAAGAGTCTGGAGAGCTTATGCCATATACAGACTTGAGAACTCACCAAGCCTCCTGCTTCTCCTCCTCTCACGCTGGTTTTACATGGTGTTGCGAGTCAAACCCAGGGCCTCCTGCATGCTATGCAAATACTTCCCCAAACAAGCTATATCCCGAGCCCTCCCTGGAAAGTTTTCAAGTCAGGAAGTGAGATGATCATTTCTAAGTGTAAGAATCACTTGGCCTCAGGCTGGAAGGTGGGCAAGCCTTGGTGGTGGCGGCGACAACTGAGATGTTTAGGAAGAAGAGTCGATACGACTTGACTTACAGGACTGGGTCAGGTTTGAGGTTGAGAAGGAAGAGATGGCTCAGTAATTGGCACAGGCTGCTCTTCCAGACAACCCAGGTTCATTTTCCAGCATCCAAATGGCAGCTCACAACCGCCTATCCCTTCAGTTTCAAAGGATCCGATGTCCTCTTCTGGCCTCCTTGGGCACCAGGCATGCACAAGATGTGCAGATACACACATTAAGTAAAATAATAATTAGAGGGAGGGGTGCGGAGTGAGAGAAGAAATAGGGTCAAGCTTAGGTTTCTAAGTTAGGCAGCCGAGCAGTTTATGGCTCTTGTTCAGCAGGAGCTGTGAGAGTGATTGTAGGCCAGGAGAGGCCCCAGGTTAACAATATTGGGTGCTTTTGAGGCTGCCAAGTAGAGAAGTAGAGGTATTACCATTAATGTGGGGTGATTGTCATTGGCTTGTTTTTGTGGTACTGGAGGTTGACTTTCAGACCAAGTACAAAGTAAACACTAATTGCACCACTGAGTTATACCCTCAGCCCTTTCTTTACTTTTTTTTTTTTTTTTTAAGTTTTTCGAGACAGGGTTTCCCTGTGTAACAGTCCTAGCTGTCCTGGAACTAGCTCTTATAGACCAGGCTGGCCTCAAACTCATAGGGATTCACCTGCCTCTGCCTCCCGACCTCTGAGATTAAAGGCGTGTGCCACCACCACCTGGCTTCTCTCTTTATTTTTTATTTTGAGATGAGGTCTCATTACATGGCTTGGGCAGGTCTCGAACTTATGATCCTCTTGACTCAGGCTCCACCTGGCTAGTCATTTGACTTTTTAGTTTGGGTTAAAAAGCCATCTGTGTATGTAGTTTTGGAGCTGGAGAAGGCTTACAGAAGTCAGGCCTGGTGGCACATGCTTGTAATCCTAGCACTCAGGTGGCAGCGGCAGGATTTAGTGTTTGAAGACAGCTTGCAACAACCAAATCCTGTATCAGAAACAAAGGGCCATCTGGATGACTTACTGGCTCCGCTGCCAAGCCAGACAACCAGAAGACTTTCATGATAGCAAGAGAGCTGTCGATGTCCTTCACCTGAGCACCTAAGCGTGCGCGCACGCGCGCACACACACACACACACACACACACACACAAAAAAAAAAAAAACCAAACAAAGTGGTAGTGAACAGTAGAAGAGGGCCTGTGGAGCTCCAGCACCAGTTTGGACTGCAGGGTGACCTCCCGAGGTCATGAGCACTACCGGACCAGACCCCACCAGGGCCGCTCACTGTCCTTTTACTAGTTTCTGCTTCCTGTTATCCCCGTGAACAGCTGTTTGTTTCGGCTGTCCCCACTGTTGCCTTTGAGTGGGTCTTTTTAGGAGCTTCAAAACTCTTCCTAAGACTCGCTCTTTTGGAGCTAAAGAGATGGCTCAGGGATTAGGGTTGTTCTTCCAGAGGTCCTGAGTTCCCAGCAACCACGTGGTGGCTCGCAACCGTCTATAGTGGGATCTGATGCCTTTCCTGGCATAAAGGCATACATGCAGATAGAGCACTCATATACATAAAATAGATAAGTATTTATATAAATAAATTAATTTTCTCTTTCACCAGGGGTGACTTTATCAACACTTGGGAGGCAGAGACAGGAGAACCTCTGTGGGTTGAGACAGCCTGGTCTACATATCATTTCAGGATAGCATAGAGAAACTGTCTCAAAAAAATAAACAAGAGCTGGAGAGATGACTTAGTGATGGCTCAGAGGTTATGAGCTCTGGCTGCTCTTCCCAAGGACCCAGGTTCAATTCCCAGCATCCACATGGCAGCTCACAGCTGTCTGTCACTCCAATTGCAGTGGATCCTTCACCTTCAGACAGACACACATGCAGGAAAAACCACCAATGCACATAAAATAAAAACAAAACCAATTAAATAACAATAAATTACTTTCAACTGCATTCCCCAAAGTCAAAACTTCTAAATATTAGAGGTGTGCATACAGCTCAGAGATGCCTGGAGGAACCCAAATCCTCATTCTGTCTGGAGGTGGGGACCCTTATCTTGGTTTTAAGAGGTTGCTCAGGTTGCAACCTGATGTGTTACCTCATTCCTAATGTTTCCAGCCTGGAGGAAATTTTCAAGGTGAGAGAAAAGCTGTAGGCTTGACCAGAGACAGGCTGATGATCTGGGAAATGAGTTGTGAGAGGAAATGCAGCCTTTACAAAGAAACCACCTTCCCGCTTTCTATGTTGTTTGATGTGGTTTTGAGACACCATGTAGCCCTAGCTGGTCTAGAACTGGCTGTGTAAACCTGGTTGACCTTGAACTCACAGAGATCCTCTTGCCTCTGCCTCCCTCCTGGCTTTATTTTTGTGGAGACGAGAGAGAGAGAGAGAGAGAGAGAGAGGGTTATGTAGCCTAGGCTGTCCTAGAAATCACTACATAACCCAGACTGACTTCAACCTAGCCATTCTCCTGATTCAGAATTCTAAGTGTTATGAATATATTCCTATGGTCACTGAAATTATATAAGGTGCCCAAAATATTTAGATGAAAATAATATGATTGATGTGTGTGTGTAATCTTCATAGTACCAAATACAAAAGGAAGCTGGGTGTAGTGTATACCTTTAATTCCAGTACTTAGGAGGCAGAGGCGGGTGGATCTCTGAGTTTGAGAATGACTTCCAGGGCAGCCAGAGGTACACAGAGAAACCCTGTCTCAAAAGGAAAAAAAACAAAACAAAACAAACAAACAAATAAAAAACAACCTCAAATGGTTTTCTTATAAGAAAAAAAGCAAAAAAAAAGAGAGAAAATTTTCACCATTTCCTATCTTTTACCATCTGATATGCTAGTTTAGATAAAAATCAACTGCCTGGTGTTCAGTTTTAATCAAGTGTGTCTTCTTTATTTTTTTCAAGTCAGGGTTTCTCTGTGTAACAGCCCTGGCTATCCTGGAACTCTCTTTGTAGACCAGGCTGGCCTCAAACTCACAGAGATCCACCTGCCTCTGCCTCCCAAGTGCTGGGATTAAAGGTGTGCACCATCATGCTTGACAAATATTTATTTTTTAATTTTATGTGCATTGATGTTTTTGCCTGTGTGAATGTGTGTGAGAGAGACTGTTGCATTCCCTGGAAGTGGAGTGACAGACAGCTGTGAGCTGCCACGTGGGTGCTGGTAAGTGAACCCGGGTCCTCTGGGAGAGCAACCGCTGAGCCATCTCTCCAGCCCTCTGTCCTTATTCTTACTGGTCATTATCACCTCTTTCCCTTTTCCACCCTGATCACTTATATCTTCTATTCCCCCTAAGTTAATACATTTTCCCACCAACCTCTTGTGGCCAAGCCATGGGGGGGAGGATCAGAGTTAGTGTATGCTTGCCTGAAAATCATACTTTTGATCTCTAGCCACCTAAAATATTTACTAAAAGTTTCACTTCTCAACACCAGGGGGTGTCTCTCCCAGTTCATCTCTCTCTCTCTTTCTCTCTCTCTCTCTCTCTCTCTCTCTCTCGTCTCCCTTAAGGGTGCATTAGTCCTAAACTTTTTCCTCCGTGTTGTTAGCACACACTAAATCTTTCTCTGTCCTTCTTGAGACAGGGATCAGCCCCAATCATTTTCCTTGCACCTTTTCACATGAGCACATAAATCTTGTATCCTCCCACTGCACCATCAAAGAACCGTGGGTCCAGAAAGTTCTTTTTATTGTAATTTATCTGTGTCATTCAGGCTCTCTGGACCAACTTGTCCTTTCCCTGTTGTATGAATCCGTCGGTCCCTGCAGCTCCCACACGTCGTGCCTGTGATTCATATCCTCTCAGAGTTATCTTTACATGCAGGTCTCTGAACCTCCTTTATAGCCACCTCTCATCTTCCGCTTATGGTTAGCTCCCTGTCCTGTGCCACCTCTCCCCATCTCCCCCTCAGTCCGCACGTCGTGATGTCTGTGTAGAACGTGCCCTTTCTTCCCATCATTGATGGATATATTCCACAGTGCCCGTCCGCACATTCCAACTGTAAACAAAGAGTTCCCTTTCACACATCCCCTGAACTCTTTCCTGTTCTATCTCTTGAATCTTATGGTCGCAGCTGCCCAGTCTGCCCCTTGACTTTTCACGTCCTGCCGGCGGCCCTCCACCTCGGAGGCAGTGTCCTTCCCGTGATGCAGAAATCCTTGCGCGGACACTCCAACCCCGGGTGCACACCGCGCTCCGCCCTTCCCGGAAAGTAGATCCGGCTAGGCAGACAAAAGTTTGGAGAAGTTGGGTCGGGGCGTGTGAGAGCCAGGGGGGCGGGACGGCCGGCGGGCGGTGGCGCGAGCCGACGCGTGGACTGGAGGACTGCTGCTGCCGTGGGCCCTGCCAGCCGCGCGCGGACCCTCTCGCCGGGGCATGCTTCGGGATCGCGGGAGCCCGGCACCTGGGCCGCCCGCTGAGCCCTCGTGCGTCTCTTGCACCCCGGGAATCCGAGATCCGAGGAACCCAAGCCTGGCCTTGGGCCTTAACGCTGCAGCGTGCCGGGCGGGGAGGGGGCTGCAGGCCCCAGATCCGAGGGCATGGAGCGGTTAGGGGAGAAAGCCAGTCGTCTGTTAGAAAAGTTGAGACTCTCGGACTCCGGCAGCGCCAAGTTCGGCCGCAGAAAGGGCGAAGCGAGCCGGTCTGGGTCTGATGGGACCGCCGGAGCAGGCAAGGGGCGCCTGAGTGGGTTGGGGGGACCTAGGAAATCAGGACACCGAGGAGCTAATGGGGGGCCTGGGGATGAACCTTTGGAGCCGGCCAGGGAGCCAGGGACCCTGGACGCCGAGCGGAACGCACGCGGCTCCTTTGAGGCGCAGCGCTTCGAAGGGTCCTTTCCTGGGGGGCCGCCGCCCACTCGAGCCTTGCCGCTACCTCCGTCGTTGCCTCCTGATTTTCGGCTGGAGACCACGGCCCCGGCCCTCAGCCCTCGCTCCAGCTTCGCCAGTAGCTCGGCCAGCGACGCGAGCAAGCCGTCGAGTCCCCGGGGCAGCCTGCTGCTGGACGGGGCGGGGCCCGGCGGAGCCGGAGGTAGCCGGCCGTGCAGCAACCGGACCAGTGGCATCAGTATGGGCTACGACCAGCGCCACGGGAGCCCACTGCCCGCGGGGCCGTGCCTATTCGGCCTCCCCCTGACTACTGCCCCGGCGGGCTACTCCCCTGGAGGGGTTCCGTCCGCCTACCCGGAGCTCCATGCCGCCCTAGACCGACTGTGCGCTCATCGGCCTGTGGGGTTCGGCTGCCAGGAGAGCCGCCACTCGTACCCCCCAGCCCTGGGCAGCCCCGGAGCTCTAGCCGGAGCCGTGGTGGGAACAGCGGGGCCATTGGAGAGACGTGGGGCGCAACCTGGACGGCACTCAGTTACGGGCTACGGGGACTGCGCCGCGGGGGCCCGTTACCAGGACGAGCTAACAGCATTGCTGCGGTTGACGGTGGCTACCCACGGTGGGCGAGAAGCCGGTGCCCGTGGGGAACTCTCGGGGATTGAACCGTCGGGTCTGGAGGAGTCTCCTGGTCCCTTCGTTCCAGAGGCCTCCCGAGCCCGGATGCGGGAGCCAGAGGCCAGAGAAGATTACTTTGGTGAGTAGGAGATATGAGGCTAGGGACCCGAGAGACCCGATAACGCATGCGGTTTCCCAACGCCCCGACGGTCCAAATTGCCAGTGGCCTGGGGTTTCAGGCGGAGAACCTGGACTAGAACAGAGGCCAGAGGGATGGAAGAGGGCCGACCTTAGAGCACTTGTTCGTTCCTGCCAGGTTTCTAATGGGACCGGGCTACTTATCCCTGACAAATTCAATTCCTGATTTTCTCGGGAGTCTCATTTTTTTCTCAAGCATGGGCTTGAGCACCTAGGCTTGTCGCAGTAGGAGGCCTTGTAAGGAGGAGGCGCTGCGGGGCCGGGAGAGCATCCTCCCGCGCCCCCCTCGCGGCTGGGCTCCTGCAAGCTCCGGCGTGCCGCGCCCCCACCCGCTCCTTGCTCCGCCCGTAGGAATTCAGGGAATGCGCGGGGGGCGGGGCGGGCGGCCGCGTGCGTGCCGACTCCTGCCCTGGCGCTCCAGGTGCCGTGGGCGGCGCCCGCCAGGCGGAGGGGTGGGGAGCTTGTGCTCGCGTTGGGGGATGTTTGCTAGCTCCGGCGTAGTCGTGGCTGCTGTCGGGGAAATGGAATCTGGGTGGGAGGCCTGAACTCCCTAGAATGGAAAGCGGGCACTCCAAGTCTTGTCCCGTCCGCCCTAGTACTGGTGGTGAGGTGTGTGCCGGGGGCCTTTTAAAATAGGTCAGTGTTAGGAATATTTGAACTCAGTATTACAGCGAGTGCCTATCAGCCTGTTTTCCCCAGCCTCCGAAAGTCTGGGCAAAATCAATGACCACTTGGACACCATTACCCCTGGATAGATACCTGCTTTGTGTGACTACCAGGTACTAACTGACTTTGAGTACCCCCTATAACTTGACCATCATTCAGGAAGAAGTAGCTCTACTTTCCTGCTACTGTTGGGGAAACCTGGCCAAAGCCTCTCTCCAATATTCCTTTCAAGAAGTGTTGATCGGTTGTTAAAGCTAGGCGGTGGGGTGTTATCAAACCTCACAGACATCACTGAATTATATAAGGCAGTTCTGATTTGAATCGGGAAGAAACTCACTCCTGACTCTGGGGCTCTTAGGTTTTCCAGGGACCCTCTGTTCCAACCCCCCTCCCCATGGCTAGAAATATGAACAGAGAGAAGGATAATTGTGAAGAAGTTCAAAGATAGTACCGAGGTAGGCTGGAAGGGCCTGAGAATTCAGCGCGAGTTGGTGCGCGCGCACAAACACACTTTTTCATTTAATGGGGTAAGGAGGGGCAGAGCAGATGATCTAAATCACTTTGCTCAAGGTAAACAGTGGCAAGGTCCATTTAACAATTTCCTTCGGAGACCCACGAGAGAGCTGGAAAAGAAGTCTCATTGGCTAAACCGTCAGAGCCCAAAGAAAGCCTTAGTGCAGTGAAATGGCAGGAAGAGGCTAGGTGTGGATGTTCTGTGAGCGGAGGTGAGGCAAACATGCCCGAGCAGCTTCCTCTTTCCACAGTGTCCGTGGCTCTGACGGGACCCCCGGCATGACAATCGTGGGCAAATTTCTCTGGTCATGAGAAAGGAGAACACCTTTTGAACTCAGAAATGAGACCAGGTTGCCGCTGACAGAACCCCTAGAGCAGACTGGCCTAGTACTGGCCTTCTACTTTTACTGTTGTCTCTAGTTAGGGGGCCCTCTTGGCTTCAACTCTGCCCAGCTGCCAGAGGGTGGGAACAGGACAGGCCCGGGCCCATCAGTTGCTGCAGCTGCCGCACCAGCTCCCAAAGCCCCTGGGCAAAGACTGGGATGGGCCCCGACAGGCAGGGAGTGTGGCAGTGTGCCGAGGGGGGAAGGTGGGGCAGGCCCGTTGGGATCTGCTCCCCAAAGACAGGTCTTAGCCCTCAGTCATGGGCCTGGAATTGGGGAGTGGAGGGAAGGAAGAACACACCCAGGAAAGGCTGGTTCCAGAGCCAGGTGTATGCATGTTAGTGGAGAGTCCCGGGGAAGAGCAGCTAAGCCCTGTGTCAGGAAGGCCATGATACGGTCTGCTACACTCCCCTGCCCCCATCCTATACATTCCTGGCCCCTGAAGCCCCAACTATGTTTTTATTGATTTCCCTAGAGGAGTGTTCACATGGCCCACCGGCACAAAAGACCCTCTGCTGGGCCGGATCGAGTTTTATGGGTGGTAAAAACCCAAGTTTTTACCTCATGGGCCTGGATTGCTTTGGCTGTGAAGTTTCTCCAGGTGCCGCTGAACCGGTGTGCTGGCATCTCCGTCGCCCACCGCCTCTCGCTCACTTGTCCCAAAAGAAACAAAGCATCTTGAAACAATTTTTTTAAGATTGGGTTCTGTACTAAGCGCAAAATAGGTGTTCAGAGAATTTCCACGAATTAAGAATATAGATCTGCCCAGTCAAGATCTGGCTGCACCCTATTTCTTTTTTTTCTTTCTTTTTTATTATTAATTTATTTTTTTTTTTGAGACAGGTCTCATAGGTTTCAACTGCTGTGTAGCCAAAGTAACCTTGATCCCTCTTGCCTCTGCCTCCTGACTGCTGGATTGCACTGTGCACTCTCACAGCCATTTCCTTGGTGCCAGGGGTGGAACTGGAGCTTTACACATGTTAGGCAAGCATTCTACAAGTCGAGCTTGCATCCAGTTTCCAGTCACCCTCTCTTCTCAAACGTTAAGGGAGCTGTGTCCTTTGGCACATCAGTCAAGCACATTTGAGAAAGCTTGGGGTGCCTAGATTCGTGCTGAGGAAGTGAGGCGACACTGACCAGCTCTTCTCTCTCAGGCACCTGCATCAAGTGTAACAAAGGCATCTACGGGCAGAGCAACGCCTGCCAGGCCCTGGACAGTCTCTACCACACCCAGTGCTTTGTCTGCTGCTCCTGTGGTGAGTGCACCTGCTACAAGCCCCCTTGCCCCACCCCCTCACAACCTCCCCCCCACTGGACCCTTTCATGGAAAGGGACACCTGTCAGGGCCCGCAGCTGCCCTAGCTCTTGCTTGCTTGTCTGAGTGCTACCTGACTTCCCTCCCTGAGCTGGGTCTGCTTTTTGGAGTTCTCTGGTCTTTCAGCCTCCTTGCTCTTCTCTGAACCCCTTTTTCTAGTGCCTCCATGCTGGCCCAGCTTTGGGCTCCCGCCCCACCTCTTCTCGGTGAGGTTTGGTCTTGGGCAGCAGAGTTGCCTGGGGCGACAGTGAAAGACTGGAATGTGGGAAGGGCGGGTGTGGGCTGGGGGAAATGGGTAGCTGGTGGGGGGAGGGAGGAGGGTTTTCTCTTGGCTGGTCAGAGTTCAGCCACCTCACTGGAGTGGAGGCCACCAGGCCATGCCAAGCTGATGACATCACACTCCAGGAATGTTTGCCACTGCTGTTAGCTCAGGAGGCCCTCTGTGGGGGTGCTCCCCCACCACACCCTCCCTCACCTCTCATTATCCCTTCTCCACTGCTTACCCATTCTGATTCTTCAGCTAACCCTGTAATCTCGTATCTCTGCCTGTCTGACTCCAGCGCTCAGCTTTTCTCTTCCTCCCTCAGCTTCTGCCTGCATCTCTGGGCTGTTCTGGCCTCTTCATTGGGCCTCTTCCGGGTATGTCCTCTCCTTTCGTCTCCCAAGTCATTTAAGTGAGCTTTTCTAGCCGATGGACACCCCCCCCCCAGCAGAGCTGGAAGTGGATTCAGTGGGAAACTTGTCCGATCTTTACCCCGTTCTCACACCTTGCTTATCTGTGATCACTTATACCTTATGGAGTAGGTCTGTGGGTGTTTTCTAAAGGGAAATGATCCACCTGCCTCTGACCCTGGAGACGCTTGCATTCCTCTAAGCTCCCATACACAAAGCAGTAACTCCAAGATGTCCTGACTACCATAGGGGCAGCATGTGGCAGGAAGGAGCTAGACAGATACCTACTGGAACAAAGGAACCTAGGTTAGAGGTCCCAGAGGGCAAGGTCTAGGACGGGTGCTCCAGGCAAATAAATCAACCTGGTCAGAGCACACCAGCCTGCCTGACCTTGGCTAGGCTCTCAAGTGGCTCCCTGTGCACGGGCCTGAGGAAGTGTGGGTGGCAGACAACTATTGGAAGCAGGAGCTAGAGGAGCAGGGAATAGAAAAGTTGTTGGGGGGACTGGAGAGATGGCTCAGAGGTTAAGAGCAGTGACTGCTCTTCCAGAGGTCCTGAGTTCAATTCCCAGCAACCACATGGTGGCTCACAGCCATCTATAATGAGATCTGGTGTCCTCTTCTGGCGAGTAGGCATATATGCAGACAGAACACTGTATACATAATAAATAAAAATCTTTAAAAAAAAAAGGAAAAGTTGTTGGGGCTACGATGAGACCAAAGCCCATTGGAAATTGTATCATATGGGGCTTTTTCTTTTTTTTTTCCTCTTTGAGGCAGGCTTTACTGTTTAAGGTCCAATCTGACCTTAAACTCTTGATCCTCCTGCCTCCGTCTCCACATGCACATGGTGTTTTGTCTGGGAAGGAAGACAGTTAGGAGGGGAAAGTGTTCTGTGCTGCACTGGGGAGCAGGGACCGGAGGCGGGAAAGCCCTGACCGAGGGCCCCAAACCTAGGCTCCAGCCCCTTCTCTGCTGCTCCTAGGACGGACTCTGCGCTGCAAGGCTTTCTACAGCGTCAACGGCTCTGTCTACTGTGAGGAAGATTATCTGGTAAGCCAGGAGTGTCGGTCTGCCTGACTCTGGGACACTCTTGGGTGGTGGCCTACCCGTTGGGTTGGGTTCCATCGTTTTCATCTTGGTGACGCCTCTCCTCCCCCTTCTCTAGTTTTCAGGGTTTCAGGAGGCAGCTGAGAAGTGCTGTGTCTGTGGCCACTTGATTTTAGAGAAGGTGAGACCTGGCCTGGAGGGGAGAACTGGTGGCCGAGGGACCCTGTCACTAGTGATCTGTGTTCTCAACGCTCGTCCCCAGTCCTGTCTCACGTTGCTACCCCTCTGCCCATGAGAGCAAATCTGTAACCCTAGTCTCACCCCACCAACTGTACAGACACAACCTGCCCTCCAGTCTGAGCTAGGTGAGCATGCTCCCTTTTCTGCTACTGGTTGGAGGCAGATGGAACTCTGTGAGTTCGAGGCCAGCTTGATCTACAGAGTGAGTTCCAAGACAGCCAAGGCTGTTATACAGAGAAACCCTGTCTTAAAATCCCTCCCCACTACACAAAAAAGAAGGAATCAAATTAGATTGGTGATTTTTGTTTTGTTTTTTGAAACAGGGTTTCTCTGTGTAGCTTTTGGAGCCTGTCCTGGAACTCACTCTGTAGACCAGGCTGGCCTCGAACTCACAGAGATCCGACTGCCTCTGTCTTCCAATTCTGGCACCTACCTCAAGTTGTAATAAAAAGTTAGGTGTGGCCAGAGGCCGCAGTTCCGTTGGTTGAGCGAATGCCTTACATGAGCAGCCCTGGGTTCCTCTTCCCTTAGCAATGCACATCCCAGGCATGGTGGTACACGGGTGCCTGTTATTTCAGTTTTCTGGAAGTGAGGCAAGAGGATCTGGAGTTAAAGGTCATCCTCTGTTACATAGTTTTAAAGGCCAGTCTAAGATACATTTGACCCTGTCTCCAAGAAATAACAAAAATCCACAGGCCTGGAAGTTTCTGAGACCTTTGTTAGGATTTTTTTTTTTTTTGCCTTTATTTTAAGACTCCTTGGTCCCCTCAAATTATGTAGCATTCTTCTAGGAGGACAGGAGGGGGTTGGAACATAATGGGTAGCTGAAGCCCAAGACAGAACGGAGACTGATCCTCCTCCCACCCTGCGAGCCAGATCCTACAGGCCATGGGGAAATCCTACCACCCAGGCTGCTTCCGGTGCATCGTTTGTAACAAGTGCCTGGATGGCGTCCCCTTCACAGTGGACTTCTCCAACCAGGTGTACTGTGTCACCGACTACCACAAGTGAGTCTAACCTCGGGGACGCAAGATGTGGTCCTGGGCCCAGGGATCCCTCAACCTCGGCTGACCAGTGTTTTCTCTGTTTCAGAAATTATGCCCCAAAATGTGCAGCCTGTGGACAACCCATCCTCCCCTCAGAGGTCAGTGTGTCTGAGTTCCACAGGGCAGCCGGTACTGCTGCCTCTTGGGAAGGGATGGGGACATGCAGCCTAGCCTCCCTTGGGAAGTGGTATTCTGAGGAATGTACATTCCGGAAGATTTCCCGTGTGACTCTGCTCTTGGGGGTCACCATCCTGACCTAAACTTCCGGACCCAGGCATGTCCGATAGTCTTGCTGGGCCCGGGCTCCATATCTTCTGTCCCTGTCCAGAGAACAAGGCTCTCAAGGTCACCAGATACAGGGACTGAAATTATCCTTCAACTGGTAAAAATGGGGTCAGAGATTATTTAAGCTGTATGTGGAGGGGGTGTGCCTAGGAGAAAAGCCAAACACCTCTTTCTTAGACTGACTTGTGCTCAGCCATGTCTTTCCCCACTTTTCCTCCCTTTCCCTGCTTCTCTACACATGTGAGCAGTAGGGAAGGCCCCACCCCTATATAGAGGGAGAGCCACAGGCATGGAGGCTACTGTCCTGGAGCAGTGCTGTGGTTAGGGGTAGCATTCTGGTAGGAGTTGCTAAGACATCTCAAAGCTACATGGGATTGTATCTAACTGCAGAGAGGCCTTTGTAGGATTTGCCTGTTGGAACGGGAGGGTTTCTCTGGATGGGACGGTGACCTCAGGGACACTATGCTGCACTCACCCCTGTGGGGCTCTACATGTTTCAGGGCTGTGAGGACATTGTGAGGGTGATATCGATGGACCGTGATTATCACTTTGAGTGCTACCACTGTGAGGTCAGTATCGGTGTTCAGGGCTGATGGAGGAAAGTTGGGGTTTGGGAGGGGAACTGGGCATCTGTGGAAGTGATGCAGGACACTGTTGTGACCTGTGTCCAGTCTCTCTTGTCCTCTAGCTATTCTTCCTGGCCCTGGTTGTTGAGATCTTTTTG
The DNA here is from genome assembly GCA_004026605.1 of Ondatra zibethicus. Lineage (NCBI taxonomy): Eukaryota > Metazoa > Chordata > Mammalia > Rodentia > Cricetidae > Ondatra > Ondatra zibethicus. Next base: position 107,048 of record PVIU01002823.1, read on the forward strand.
AATGTGGCTTCCCCAGAGTGAACTGGGGAAGTGCTGGAGACGGAGCTTGTGTCATTATTTCTGCAACAGCAGCGACACCTGGTGTCCAGACTAAGGGCTTCTTGGGTTTTCACTTCCACCCTCCCAAGATGGCCTCAGTGTGGGGAAGCCTGGGCTGCTGTGAACTAGTTGTCTTCTTCCTTAGGACTGCCGCATGCAGCTGAGTGACCAGGAAGGTTGCTGCTGTTTCCCTCTCGACGGACATTTGCTCTGCCATGGCTGTCACATGCAGCGACTCAATGCCCGACAGCCCCCTACCAACTATATCTGAGCTGTGGTTCCTGCTGCTGCTGCCTTCACCCCTGTGGAGAAATGCTCTGGCCAGCCGAGGCAAGGAACGCACGCTGGAATCCTTGTGAAGAGGTCTCTGGGGAGGCCCCAAAGGCCAGAGACCCAAAGATCCTAACATTCCAAATGGGCTGTGGAGGAGGAACCTTCTGATTGCCAGGGGGTTGACTGGCCTTTGTCGTGTGCAGCCTGTGCTGCAGCAATTGCCCCAGCACACACACAGGCAGCTGTCAGTGCTTTCTGAACATCAGATTCTGATGTATATTTCCAGTGTATGTTTCTATAGAAGTCGAGCAATGTTCCAGTGCTGGCTGGATCACACGAGGGGACATCACAGAAACCACTCCCAGTCTGTTGTACCCAACAGAACGGGTCAGCCAGGCCTTTCCCACAGTGTCCTGTCTTTGTCTGCATGAAGGGCTGGAAGCCCTGGATTTAATGATGAGTCATTTCTCGGCTGTCTTCCCTAAGGACTAGAGAGCTCCCCTTCCGTCTGCTGGGATAGGGACAGCTCTGGGAGGGCCTGCTGCCTGTGTTGCCTGTTTCTCAGGGACCTGGGGAGGCTGAGTAGGGCCTGTCCTTGGTTGCTGTTTTTCTCCGTTGGTAGACATAATGAGCAGGTCTCTGTGTGTGATACTTTCTGGGTGGGATGTCCAGGAAGCTTCAGGCTAGCCCCACTGCGGTTTAAGTGCACTGAGCCCTCTAGCCCGGCACGTGTGGATACATTTATATCCACGTGTGCAGCTCCCTCTGCAACCCCTTTTTTCTCAGGTGACTTTTACACTTAGTTCCCTAGCGGTAGTGTATTATTTGAGGCCCACCTCTTAAAGGGGTCGTGCACTGGCTCTGCTACAGCCCTACAGCTCAAGGCTTTGGGGCAGCTGGAGAGAACAAGATGGTTTGACTTGCTTCTAGTCCGCTTAACTGAAGCTCGAGTTCACCGATGTGTTAAAGTAAGTTCACTTATTGGCTGAAAGTTCAGTTCATTTGTTGTCAAGAGCTCAGTCCCCTTTGAGTCTTTCTATAGCCGTCTAAGTGCTATTTGCATTGCACTGAGCATTCAGTGGTTTCTGCCTGTTCATCAAGAGTACTCCAGTTATTAGCATCCTACATTCACCAACCTTGTGGCACTTTGTAAGTGATCAGACTGCTCCCTGCCTCTTTGGGTGTCTTTCCTTGCTTCTCCGACACTTAAAAAAAGTTTAAATCCTAGCAATAAATAACAATTGATATGGATATTTGGTGAGTATATTGTGTTTGTTTCTTACTTTGGTATTTATGCCTTGAAGATGTAAGGGAGCCAGGTGGTGGTGGCACACGCCTTTCATCCCAGCACTGGGAAGGAGGCAGAGGCAAGTGCATCTCTCAAGTTCAAGGCCAGCCTGGTCTACAAAGCAAGTTCCAAGACTGCTGTTACACAGAGAGACTCTGTCTTGAAAAAAACAAAAAAGGAAAACAAGAAAAAACATAATGGAACTCCTTATAGTTTTGGTACACTGGTCTGACTTCTACATTTTATTTATTTTTGTGTGTTTGTTTTCTGAGAATTGCAAGGATAGGGTCTCCAAGTGGGGAAGAGAACAAATACAGTTGGGTACCAGCTGGAGGAAATGTATTTTTGGAAAAACATCCTGAACTTTGAATTGCTTATTGTTCAGCTGAGACTTCAGAACTATTATTGAATGAGTAACTACAAGGTCCTACGAGTGGGACATTTTCCCACTAGGCTGGGGAAAGAGGCGAGCCTGCGGAGCTGGACACTCAGCCTCTTGTACTTCTGGCTTCTCTCCGTTCCCACCCATGGTCTCCTTCCCATCTAGGTCTGCACTAATACTGCCTGAGGCTCCCCGAAACTATGCTTGCCAGAGGGATAGGCTGCTGCAGGGGAGCAAGCAGCTACCCTGTGTCAGCACAGGATTCCCAGATTGTCCCTCATTATTTATCTTTACTGTTTGCGATTGCTGGTAATTGGTAAGATGGTGTCATGGATACAGCAATAGTAGCCCTCACTTGGCTAACTGGGACACTCTAGTTACTAACATACCAGTATTGCCATGGAGAAAGTAGAAGAATGCTAAATTAGGATCTCTGTAGAAGAAAGTTGGGATTTGACAGCTGATCTGAGCTCTTTGTTCTGGACAGCTCTGGTCACAAAAACCCAACAAGGATAAACCCAGGGGGACCAGCGAGGTGGTTCAGCAGGTAAAGGCACCTGGCTGCCAAGCCTGATGACCTGAGTTCAGTCTTCAGAACCCACACGGTGGAAGGAGAGAACCAACTCCCATGAATTATCTGGTCTCCACTGGAGCTGTAGCACAGGTACACGGAATAAAAATTAGGCAAAAATAAGTGAGAGTAAGATGGGACTGGGCCCATGGGCTAGTGTCTGTAGGGAGAGCCAAAAGTTCAGGGGTCTGGAGATTGGCTCAGCAGTTTATAGTACTTGCTGCTCTTACACAGGACCTAGGTTCTTTTCCCAGCACTCACATCGCAGCTTACAATCGTTGTAACTGCAGTTCCAGGGGCTCCAATGCCTTCTTCTGACCTCAGATACCAGGCATGAATGTGCTGCATAGGCACATGTAGGGGAAAAGCTCATAAGAATAAAAATAAAGACTTCCTAAAATTCAATGAAAATGACCACACAACATACCCAAATTTATGGGACACAATGAAAGCAGTGTTAAGAGGCAAGTTCATAGCACTAAATGCCTACATAAAGAAGCTGGGAAAATCCCACACTAGTGAATTAACAGAACATTTGAAAACTTTAGAACAAAAAGAAGCAAACTCACCTAAGATAACTAGATGGCAGGAAGTAATCAAATTGAGAGCTGAAATCAACAGAATAGAAACAATACAAAGAACCAATGAGACAAAGAGTTGGTTCTTCAAGAAAATCAACAAAATAGACAAACCTTTATCCAAACTAACCAAAAGGCAGAGAAAGAATATCCAAATTAACAAACTCAGAAATGAAAAGGGGGGCATAACAACAGACACGGAGGAAATGCAGAGAATCCGGTCATATTTTGAAAACCTGTATTCCACAAAATTGGAAAACTTAAAGGACAACTTCCTGGATAAATATCACTTACCAAAATTAAATCAAGACCAGATAAGCAAATTAAACAGACCTATAACTGCTGAAGAAATAGAAACAGTCATCAAAAGTCTCCCAACCAAAAAAAGCCCAGGACCAGATTGAATTCTACCAGACTTTCAAAGAGGAACTAATACCAATACTCCTCAAATTATTCCACACAATAGAAACAGAGGGAACATTGCCAAACTCTTTTTATGAGGCTACAATTAACCTGATACCCAAACCACAGAAAGACAATACTAAGAAAGAGAATTACAGATCAATCTCACTCATGAACATTGATGCAAAAATATTAAATAAAATACTAGCAAATCGAATCCAAGAACACGTCAGAACTATCATCCACCATGACCAAGTGGGCTTCATCCCACAGATGCAGGGATGGTTCAACATACGAAAATCTGTCAGCGGGGCTGGAGAGATGGCGCAATGGTTAAGAGCACTGACTGCTCTTCCAGAGGACCCAGGTTCAATTCCCAGCACCCACATGGCAGCTCACAACTGTCTGAAGATCCAGTTGTAGGGGATCTGACACCTTCACACCAATGCACATAAAATAAAATTAAATAAACCATAAAAAATATTTAAAAAATAGAAAGAAAATCTGTCAACATAATCCACCATATAAACAAGCTGAAAAAAACCCCACATGATCATCTCATTAGATGCCAAAAAAGCTTTTGACAAAATACAACATCCCTTCATGATAAAGGTCTTGGAGAGAGCAGGGATACAAGGAACATACCTAAACATAATTAAGGCAATATACGCAAGCCAACAGCCAACATCAAACTAAATGGAGAGAAACTCCCAGGAATTCCACTGAAATCAGAAACAAGACAAGGTTGTCTTGAGGTTCTAGCTAGAGCAATAAGACACCAAAGGAAGATCAAGGGAATACAAATTGGGAAAGAAGAAGTCAAACACTCACTGTTTGCTGATGATATGATAGTTTACATAAGTGATCCCAAAAATTCTACCAAGGAACTTCTACAACTCATAAATACATTTAGAAAGGTAGCAGGATACAAGATTAACTCAAATCAGTAGCCCTCCTGTACACAGATGATAAAAGGGCTGGGGAAGAAATCAGAGAATCAACACCCTTCACAATAGCCACAAATGGCATAAAATATCTTGGAGTAACTAAACAAACAAGTGAAAGATTTGTATGACAAGAACTTTAAATCTCTGAAGAAAGAAATTGAAGAAGACATCAGAAAATGGAAACCTCCCATGCTCTTGGGTAGGCAGAATTAATATAGTAAAAATGGCAATCCTACCGAAAGCAATCTACAGATTCAACACAATGCCCATCAAAATCCCAGCAAAATTCTTCAAAGACCTCAAAAGAATGGTACTCAACTTCATTTGGAAAAGCAAAAAACCCAGGATAGCCAAAACAATCCTGTGCAATAAAAGAACTTCTGGAGGCATCACAATCCCTGACTTCAAACTCTACTATCTAGCTACAGTACTGAAAACAGCCTGATACTGGCATAAGAACAGACAGGAGGACCAATGGAACCAACTAGATGACCCGGATATCTATCCACACATCTTCGAACACCTGATATTTGATAAAGAAGCAAAAAATATCAAATGGAAAAAAGAAAGCATATTTAACAAGTGGTGCTGGCATAACTGGATATCAACATGTAGAAAAATGAAAACAGACCCATATCGATCACCATGCACAAAACTCAAATCCAAATGGATCAAAGACCTCAACATAAAGCCAGCCACACTGAACCTTATAGAAGAGAAAGTGGGAAGTACACTTGAACACATTGGCACAGGGAACCACTTCCTAAATAGAACCCCAGCAACTCAATCGTGCCACAAGAACATGTGCTCAACTATGTTCATAGCAGCTTTGTTTGTCATAGCCAGAACCTGGAAACAACCTAAATGCCCCTCGACCGAAGAATGGATAAGGAAAATGTGGTACATTTACACAATGGAGTACTACACAGCAGAAAAAAATAACGACAGCTTGAATTTAGCAGGAAAATGGATGGAGCTAGAAAACATTATTTTGAGTGTGGTAACCCAGACACAGAAAGACAATTATCACATGTACTCATTCATAGGTGGTCTTTAAACCTAAAGCAAAGAAAGCCAGCCTACAAACCACAATCCTAGCGATCTTAGACAACAATATGGACACTAAGAGAGACTTACATAGATCTAATCTACATGGGAAGTAGAAAGTAGAAAAAGACAAGATCTCCTGAATAAATTGGGAGCATGGGGACCTTGGGGGAGGATTGAAGGGGGGAAGGGAGAGGCAGGGAGGGGAGCAGAGAAAAATGTAGAGGTCAATAAATATCAATTTTAAAAAATCCAGAAAAAAAAGAAAAGAAAAAAAAAGACCCACTAATACCACTTTGGGGTATACATCCAAAGGATGCTCAATCGTGCCACAAGGACATGTGCTCAACTATGTTCATAGCAGCTTTGTTTGTCATAGCCAGAACCTGGAAACAACCTAAATGCCCCTCCACTGAAGAATGGATAAGGAAAATGTGGTACATTTACACAATGGAGTACTACATAGCAGAAAAAAATAATGACAGCTTGAATTTTGCAGGAAAATGGATGGAGCTAGAAAGCATTATTTTGAGTGAGGTAACCCAGACACTTATCACATGTGCTCACTCATAGGTGGTCTTTAAACATAAAGCAAAGAAAGTCAGCCTACAAACCACAATCCCAGAGACTTAGACAACAATATGGACACTAAGAGAGACTTACATAGATCTAATCTACATGGGAAGTAGAAAGTAGAAAAAGACAAGATCTCCTGAGTAAATTGGGGGCATGGGGACCTTGGGGGAGGGTTGAAGGGGGAAGGCAGAGGGAGGGAGGGGAGCAGAGAAAAATGTAGAGCTCAGTAAATATCAATAGGAAAAAAAGTAAGCCTGGGTCATTTACCTATGGTGGTACCACTATGGTAAGGGGTGATGGGAAGAAGGGAGAGGCCCCTCCTTCACCTTCAGAGATCATAAAGCATCATTGACTTGAATGAGTCATATCACCGAGGGATGCTATTTTTGCTTCTGGTGTGTATGATGGATGTGTGTGTTTGGATTTTCTTATCCATTCTTCGATCGAAGGGCATTTAGGTTGTTTCCAGGTTCTGGCTGTGACAAACAAAGCTGCTATGAACATAGTTGAGGACATGTCCTTGTGGCACGATTGAGCATCCTTTGGATATATACCCAAAAGTGGTATTACTGGGTCTTGAGGAAGGTTGTTTCCTAATTTTCTGAGAAATCGCCACACTGACATCCATAGGGGTTGTACCAGCTTGCATTCCCACCAGCAATGCAGAAGTGTTCCCTTTTCCCCACAGCCTCTCCATCATCAGTTGTCATCAGTGTTTTTGATCTTGGCCATTCTTACAGGTATAAGATGGAATCTCAGAGTTGTTTTGATTTGCATTTCTCTGATGACTAAGGATGTTGAACATTTCCTTAAGTGTCTTTCAGTCATTTTAGATTCCTCTGTTGAGAGGTCTCTGTTTAGGTCTGTGCTCCATTTTTTTTTTTTTGATTATGTGATCTTTTGGTGTCCAGTTTCTTGAGTTCTTTGTATATTTTGGAGCTCAGACCTCTATTTGATGTGGGGTTAGTGAAGATCTTTTCCCATTCTGTAGACTGTCGTTTTGTCTTGTTGACTGTGTCCTTTGTTTTACAGAAGCTTTTCAGTTTCAGGAGGTCCCATTTATTAATTGTTTCTCTCAGTGTCTGTGCTACTGGGGTTCTATTTAGGAAGTGGTTCCCTGTGCCAAAGCGTTCAAGTGTACTTCCCACTTTCTCTTCTATAAGGTTCAGTGTGGCTGGCTTTATGTTGAGGTCTTTGATCCATTTGGACTTGAGATTTGTGCATGGTAATAGATATGGGTCTATTTTCATTCTTCTACATGTTGATATCCAGTTATCAGGCTTACTTTATTTTGAGAAAAACACTTTTTTATGACAAATTTGGGAAACCAAGGGAGACAAGCAACAGAAATTAAAACTCTGTTTTGGAGCCGGGCAGTGGTGGCGCACACCTTTAGTCCCAGTTCTTGGGATCAGAGACAGGCAGATCTCTGTTAGTTCAAGGCCAGCCTGGGCTACAAGAGTTAGTTCGAGGACAGACTCCAAAGCTACAGAGATCTCAAAAAAAACCAACCAACCAACCAAAAAACCAAAAAAACCTCTGTTTTGGTCTGTGTCTGTTACGTTGTTAATTAGAACTAACTGTACTTTGAACAAAACAAAGGAAATGTACTGCTGGAGGGTTCCTGCCCTTGAAGGGGAACAGTCTAACCAGGGAGACAAATACACACATAAAACAACTTGAGATTATAAGCAACCTGTCAAGGAGAGGGTAAAGTAATTGATTGGTAAGAATAAAAGACCTAATAGCCCAGGGTACAGAGTGCTGATGAGCGAGGCTATACGGCTTGACTGCAGATCAGGAGGTGCCAGCCCACAGTATAAATCCTGTTGCCAAGTGCAGAGTCTGTGTATAGAGAGTTTAATTGTTTTTATTAATGTTGGGGATTGAACCCAAGACTGTGTGCATACTAGTACGAACTCTACTGAGTTGCACAGCCAGACTATCTGAGTGTGTGTTAGGAGGCAGGGGTTCTGGAATCTAGTCCAAAGCCAATGCATCCTAAACATACCTCTCTCCTTTGTGTGTGTGTGTGTGTGTGTGTGTGTGTGTGTGTGTGTGTGTGTGTTAGTAGGAATCCAGCCTAGGACATTATACATGCTAGAGACGCACTCTACCACTGAACTATATCACCAGACCTTTCTTTTCTTCCTTCTTTTCTATTCTTTTCCCCCTTTGAGACAGTTTCTCTGTGTAGCCCTGGATGTCCTGGAACTCACTCTGTAGAATAGGCTGGCCTCTAACTGCCTCTGTCTCCTGAGTGCTGGGATTAATGGTGTGCACCACATTCACCCCAAACCAGGCCTTTCTTTTTAACTTTTTATTTTGAAACAGGATCTCAATGAATTGCCAAGCAGACCTTCAATTTATGATGCTTGTTTCTCAGTTTTTTAAGTAGCTGAGATTTCAGGATGGCGCCATTGGGCCAATATGTTCTCATTCTGTCTCTCAAACTTTTTCTTAAGTTTTATTATTATTATTATTTGTTTTGTTTTGTTTTGTTTTTTACTCTTGTCTTTTTGAGATAGGGTTTCTCTGTGTAACAGCTCCCTGGCTGTCCTGACCTTAAACTCACAGAGATCCACCAGTCTCTGCCTCCTGAGTGTTGGAATTAAAGGTGTGTGTCACCCCTGTCCACCAGTTTTATTATCTGAAATTGTGTGTATACAGACATGTGAGTGCAGGCACCCATGGAAGCTGGAGGTCTTTGAACCCCTGAAGCTGAAGTTACAAGCAATTGTGAGTTGCCCAGAATGAGTGCTGAGAACAGAACTCAGGCCCTCTGGGGGCTGGAGATATGACTCGGTGGTTAAAAACACTGACTTGCTCTTCCAAAGGACCCATTCAATTCCTAGCACCCACATGGCAGCTCTCAGCTGTCTGTAACTCCAGTTCCAGGAGATTCAACACCCATGGCAAAGCATCAATGCACATAAAATAAAAATAAATAATTTTTTTAAAAAAACGTCTATATATTATGAAATAAAAATACAGGAAAGAAGGGAACATGCTGGCCCACACCTGCACCCACCACCCTCACCTGTACCCACAACCCACACCTGTACCCACAGCCCACACCTGTACCCACAACCCACACCTGTACCCACAACCCACACCTGTACCCACAGCCCACACCTGTACCCACAGCACTTAGAGTTTATGCCTTGAGGCTTGCAAGTTGAGGCCAGCCTGAGCTACATAGTGAGATTCTGAGGAACCCTACAGGGTCCATGGGTGCAGACTCCATCTAGTAGGGCAGCTTATCCTCACTTTCTATATATCTATTTATGTACCCTGCGTGCCAGGGCCAGTCAGCTTATGAACTGAATCAATTGGTACTTCTTTGTGTATTCCCTTTTTGGCTTGTCATAGTCCCCACCGGTATTAATGCTGACCTTCAAACAGTGCACATCTGCCTGGCCCTTGTAGACTTTTAGGTCAGTAATTCCTGATTCAGATGATTCTCATGGACTTCCCAGGCATAAAACCTTCCATTATTAACTGCTTTTGTTTTTTCTGTCCTGTTTTTCTGAGACAAGATCTCACAGAGACAGGTCTTGGCTGTCCTGGAACTGGCTGTGTAGACCAGGCTGGCCTTAACCTCATAGAGAGTTGCCTGCCTCTGCCTCCTGAGTGCTAGGACTAAAGGCATGAGTGTTCATCTTCTTATTAACCATTAAAGGAACCATAAAATTAATTTTGCAGTCAGATGGTGGTGGTGCATGCCTTTAATCTCAGCACTCAGGAGGCAGAAGCAGGCAGGTGTCTGTGAGGTCAGCCTGGACTAGAGTGAGTTCCAGGACAGCTAGGGCTGTTACACAGAGAAACTCCCTCTCAAAAAACAAAAACAAAACAAAAACAAATTCATTTTGCAATACCTATCACACCCCAAAAGTTTACTCCAGAATCATCCATTATTCTATTTTTCTAATATTTCTAATAAGGGGGGGGTCAGTCACAGTGAACTTGAATGTTGTAACTGCCTTAGCTATCATGGGTGGATATTGTAAATTAGCTGAACTAAATTTCTCACTGGTAAATAGAATATGGAAAGTACACTCAATTGCTAGCTTCCTCTTGCTTTTGCTTTTTCTATCATAAGACTTTAATCTCAGGAGGCGTTTCAAGATCACAATGTGAATTCTTCCCACGCATGAAACTCTAAGTGCCCTTGGAATGGCCGGTGTCTCCCGGTTAGCGTATGAATTTCAAGGGAGAAAACCTCTTTCATCAGCAACTTAGCTTGCTTACCATCTAAAATATCATCTATCTCTATCTCTATCTATCTATCTATCTATCTATCTATCTATCTATCTATCTATCTCTATATCTATCATCTATCTATCTCTATATCTACATCTATCTATCTCTATATCTATCATCTATCACCCATCTATCAATCATCTATCTATCTCTATATCTATCATCTATCTATCTCTATATCCATCATCTATCACCCATCTATCAATCATCTATCTATCTAAATATCTATCTATCTCTATATCTATCATCTATCTATCACCTATCTATCTATCTATCTATCTATCTATCTATCTATCTATCTATCTATCTATCTATCTTCAATCATCTATCTATCACCCATCTCTTTATCTTCTATTTGTCTCTATCATCTATTTGTCTATCTAATGTGTATGTCTATCTATCTCTATATCCATCATCTATCACCCATCTATCAATCATCTATCTATCTAAATATCTATCTATCTCTATATCTATCATCTATCTATCACCTATCTATCTATCTATCTATCTAACTATCTATCTATCTATCTATCTATCTATCTATCTATCTATCTATCTTCAATCATCTATCTATCACCCATCTCTTTATCTTCTATTTGTCTCTATCATCTATTTGTCTATCTAATGTGTATGGGCGTTTTGTCTGCATGTATTTCTGCGCATTACGTAGATTCAGTGCCATGGAGGCCAGAAGAGAGTGTTGGATCCCCTGGCACTGGAGTTGCAGAGTCTGAGCCACCATGTGGGTGCTGGGAATTGATCAGGGTTCTCTGGAGCAGCAACAAGTGCTCCTAACTGATGGGGCATCTCTCCAGCCCCCAGGAAGATGCTTTCATCGACATGGCACAAGCTTTCAATCAAGTCACAACAGCGTGCACACGGTTACAGCAGGATCTGTGTGCAGTCTGCTTCATACCTGGCTTTTAAAAAGCCTTCCTCTCTCGAAAAATTTCCCTGCACAACCTCATAGTCCTTAAGCAAAAATTGATTCAATCTGTCCTATTTTTGAGCCAAATTTCTTTGCTTTTCTTTGAGATCTAAAATTTCTATCAGGGCTCGTTTATATTCCGGCTTTCCATAGTGTCTCAGGGTGAAGGTAGGCGCGCTGCGATATGCTTAGTTTTGGTGAACAGTGAGCAAGCCCTTGAGGCTATAAGGGGCAGGGCTTAAAATTCCCTCAGAAATGCTTAGCTGTGGCTAAAATGGTACATTATAAACATCTGTCTTGAAATTCATGTCATAGGTTGATTACATATTTTCTTTTATCTTCTTGTTTTCTTCTCAAACCGTGCACTTACAATGGCCATGACATTTTCTAGCTTAATCATGAATCTTTGTCACTCTGAATACTCTCATTTCCAGTGAATGCCTTGAAAACAATTCCCTGAAACTTGCTCCTCAGTCCGTGACACATCCAGACACTCTCTGAGCGGTACATCTGATGTGCAGAACTTTTTCTGAGCAAGTTGTTTAAAAGAAGACTGATTCTGAAGGTTTTATTGTTATCATTTGTTGTTACTGGTTTTGTTGCTGATTTTGTTTATTGGGAGCCACTAAGTCTGGTCAGTCTTTGTGGGTGCCGCAGAACATCCATCTTTCTCTCTTTGGGTTTGCAAGACAGGGTTTTTCTGTTTAGCCCTGACTGTCCTAGAACTAGCTCTGTAGATCAGGCTGGCCTTGAACTCACATAGATCTGCCTGTCTCCGCCTCTGCCTCCCGAGTGCTGGGATTAAATGTGTGCACTATTACAGCCCGGTTCATTTTTGTCTTTTTGAGATATAGTCTAGGTTGACCTTGAACTCGAGGCAATCTTTGACTTCATCCACTTGAGTTCTAGGATGGCAAATGAGAGCCACCATACTAGTCCAATGACTATTTCCATGTCCCAACTTTGCAGCTAGCCATTGAAAGCCCATACTTTTAGTGTCGAGCACAGTGGACTTAAAGCTGTCCTGTAGTATCACTAATAGAATACTAAATATTGGCTGGGACTCTTTCTTTAGTGAACCATTTTGTTTCCTGACTAGTATGGGAGGCAGAGTGCCTGCAAGAATCCTGTAAATTTCCACCCTTTTCTGCAATGTTGACAGTGCACCAAGGACTATCCAAGTCTAAAAGGTTCAGTAGACTGCTCTCAGATTCCCATTTAACGTATCACCAAGTTAAAATGCACAAAGGTGCTGTGGGACAATGGTCTTGTAATTTGTAAAGATTTGTCACTTATTAATTTAATAAAATGCTGATTGCCCAGCACCCAGGCAGCAAGTATAAGTGGGGTGACCAGAACAGGAGAATTCTGGAAATAGGAAAGGTTCAGTCTGCAGTTGTCACCCAGACACAGAGAAAGCAAGATGAGAATGCCTCACTGATAAAAAGTACCAAGCCACATGGCTAACACAGATAAGAATTATAGGATAATATAAGTTATAAGAGTTAATAAGAGGGCTGGAGAGATGGCTCAGAGGTTAAGAGCACTGACTGTTCTTCCAGAGGTCCTGAGTTCAATTCCCAGCAACCACATGATGGCTCACAACCATCTGTAATAAGATCTGGTGCCCTCTTCTGGCCTGCAGGGACACATGCAAGTAGAATGCTGTATACATAATTAATAAATAATTTTTAAATCTTTAAAAAAAAGAGTTAATAAGAAGCCTGAGCTAATAGGCTAATCAGTTTATAATTAATGTAGACTTCTGTGTGGGACTGAATGGCTGCGGGACTGGGCGGGACAGAAACCTCTGTCAACACAAAGGTTTTCAGAAGCCTGGGTTAACAGCAATGTCTTGAAAACATTAACTGAGGATAGATGCTCTGCCTAGTTTTTGTCTTGCACCCCCGCCCCCACCTGGCAGGACTCTAGCTGAGATGTATTGGGGCACATTCTTGGCCTCATCATTAAAGAGCAGTTAAGAAACAAATGATTGTGCTTTGCATGTGGAGTGTGGCAGATCAAAGCTGAGACCAATAGCACAGGGAAGACAGCAGCCTATAAAGCCCAACATTGCATGGACCAATAAAGCCAGTGCTGAGGGAGTGTTCAAAAATTCATCCTGTCAACCAGTAAGGCCCGCTGCACCCCACTTGTGGAGGCAGGTGTTTGGGGGGAAAGGGAGGAAGCACTTCCTTGAATATAAAGCCAAACAAACTAAGCTTTTAGAGATTTTATGTTACCTTCAGAAACAATCAGGCTGGCCTTGTTGGTGCACACCTTTGACCTCAGTAGCCGGGGTCACACAGCAAGATGTGTGACCTGTCAAAATAATTATGGTGAGCAAAGGACCAGACCCCCCAAAAAACACATTTTAATTTATTCCACTTACATAAGATTCACTTTGTAGAAGTGAAAAATTCACTTTGTAGACTACTCTGACCTCAGCTCATAGGATCTGCCTGTCTTTGCCTCTCAAGGGCTAGGATTAAAGGTGGCTGCCAGCCTATAGCTTTTTTGTTTGTGTGTATGTTTGTTTGTTTTTTTGAGACAGGGTTTCTCTGCGTAGCTCTAACTGTCCTGGGACTTGCTTTGTAGACAAGACTGACCTCGAACTCACAGAGATCTGCCTGTCTCTGCCTCCCGAGTGCTGGGATTAAGTGTGCTGCCGCTGCCTGGCTCAGCCTATAATATTTTTAATTTATATGCATGTATGTGTCTGTGTGTATGTACACACATGTGTGTGGACGCTTACAGAAGACAGAAGAGGCTGGTGGGTCTCCTGGAACTGGAGTTACAGAGTTCCAGGAGGTTGTAAGTTGCCCAAAGTGGGTGCTCAGAACAAAACTTAGGCGTTCTGAGAGGGCAGCAAGTATTCTTGCTGAGCCACCTCTCTAGCCTGTTTGTTAGTTTGTTGGCAGGGTCTCTCTATGTAGTCCTGACTGTTCTGGAACTCATTCTGTATATCAGGCTGGCCTTGAACTCACAGAAATCTACTTGCCTCTGCCTCCCCAATACTGGGATTTAAGGTATTTACCACTCTGCCCACTATTTTTATTATATTTTTATTTTTAAATTTGATTATTTATTTGGGTGAATAATCAAATGTGAATGCAGGAGGATTAGGAGTTCAAGGCTAGCCTTGGGTTACATTTGTAAGTTTAAGGCTGGCCTGAAATACTTAAGGCCTGTCTCAAAACCAAACAAAACAAAAACAACAAAACAATCACATATGTATGTATGTGCATATGCATGTATCTATTCAGGATAATGGAGATTGAGTCCAGGATGCTACACTTTCAAGTAGCAAGTTCTCCATCACTTGACAACATCCCCAAACCCTCTTTTGTTTGCTTTTGAGACATGATCTCACTGAGTTGCCCAGACTGCTTTGGGATCCTTCCTGCTTCAGCCTCCTGAATGTTGGGAATGGTGGTGTGGGCTGCAGTGCTGATCAGTGATGTTCAGTAGCTGGCTCATGACAGTGCACAGTTACAGCAAAACTCTTTAAATATTTTATGCCAAAATGCCTCAATGAGGCTGTGTTCTTTAAAAATATATATATACATGGGAAAGGAGGTTGGCAGGAAGCATGGGGTGGAGGTGGGGCTCTTGCTTAAGGTGGTCTGATTTGAGCGTTCTTTTGCAATTCTTTGTTGAATTTCCATTTTTGTTTGTTTTGTTGAGGCTGAGTCTCTCTATGTATCTTCACTGTCCTGGAACTTAGTACGTAGACCACACTGGCCTTGAACTTATAAAGGATCTGCTTGTCTCTACTTCTCAAGTGCTGGGATTCAAGTCTGTGTCGCCTTTGTTGCATTCCTGACTGCTAGAATGCTGCTCTAATCTTCCCAGTCCTCTAGAGTCTAGAGGGCTGACTCTAGTCTCAAAGAGAGCTCATCTAAGAACCCTTCCTCACACAGTTTCAGATGGCCTAGTTCCTGGCACCTCCATAGCCCTTGTCTCTGCCTCAATTTGCTGGACTCTTTCATTTGTTCTAAATGTTTTCAATTTTTTTCTCTCCTTTCAGGTGCACTGAAAATAAGATTTATTTCGCAGTCTTTCCTATCTCTTTCTGCAGAAAAATGTCTGTCCCCTCTTGAAGTTTCTCTGGTATTTATAATCTAAACTGCCCTTCCGACACCTATTTACTGCCTTGGATTATTTCCTTCTCATGTGTATCTTCTCAATAGACTGTGAATTTCTTCAGGGTAGGAATTAGGTCACATTTATCTTTGTGTCTCCCAAGGCACTTAATAAAACACCTCACTTTCATAGTCTTTCCCAGCCACTTTCTTAGCCATTATCTCATTTGATCATTACATCAATGCTAAGAGATTAGAGTAACTAGAAAGATGTTATTGCCTCCTTTTGACAGGAAGGAGACTGTAGCCCCAGGTCTCATGGCTTGAAAGGGACAAAGAGGAAAGAGATAATTGCCTGTGGAGGTCTGTCCAATGCCAGGCCTCCACCACTATCTTCTCCATCCTTCTGGAGGGCAGGCTTCTGTACCTTCACCTCTCAGGGCCTTGTATGCCTTAGAGCCGCTTCGCCAAAACCTTGTAGTTCAGTATTTAAGAAAAACTTGAAGATGAAATTTCAGTAGATCCCTGACCAGTTGAAAATCTCCAAAGCCTGCTTGCTATTTTGTCCTGAGCACTGTTTGTGTATAGGCCTGGTATTTAATGAGGCTGCAATGCAGAACTGAGGAAGCATAAACAATTTTTAAAAGCCTTGGAAAATGACAGCACTCCAGCATTAAACACGAAACATGGATGCTCTGAGCAAGGGCATAAAATCTTTCCGCTCTGGTTCATTCCTCTCTGTGTATACTAGTGGAAGTCTCTACTTGTTTCTTTTTTCTTTTTTGAACAGGATCTCTCAATGGAGCCCTTGATGGAACTCTCTATGTAGACCAGGTGTCCTCAAACAAAGAAATTCACCTGCCTCTGTCTCCCAAGTGCTGGGGTTAAGGGCGTGCGCCACTATGATCAGCCCTAGCTTGTTCTGAAGGAAGAACAGTTCCATCTCCTAGCACACTTTGCCCCACCCCATCAATTTGTTCTCTTATGCAAGAGAGAGCTAATAATTGAGCTAGAGAGATAGCTCAACCATTGCTCTTCTAGAAAACCTGGCTTTGATTCTCAGCACCTACAGGGTGACTATAACCATTTCCAGGGGATCCCAGAACACCAAGCATACAAACGGCACACATACATGGAGGCAAAACACCTACATACATAAATAACAGTAAAATAAATAAAGCTTTAGAAAGAGACCTAATAACTTTGAAGCAGTTTATTTCATATAAAACTTTCATTCAGATGGGGGCGGGGAAGGGGTGGCAACTTCAACATGGTGCTCATGCCTGGTCTTGAACTCAGCCTCCAGAGTAGGTGGGATGAAGAGCCAGTAGTATCACCACATCAAGCTAAACACCTTATTTTCTAAAATAACTCACTTCCTGTTGGGTTCCCTTAGTTTTGCAAAGCCAGTATGGGCAGGAGTTGAATGAAGAGCGAGAAATGAAGGTGAGGGCAGGGCCGTTAACTTGGCTCAATGGGTAAAGGAGCTTGCTGCCAAGCCTATGACTTGAGTTCTACCCCCAGAACCTGTATCTGGAAGAACTGACGACTCCCAATGTCTTCTGACTTCCATAGCACACGTAGCACTCACAATCAATAAAATGTGATTTAAAAATAATAAAGGGAGAGCAGAGGAGGCTGGATTAAGAAATTCAATAGGTGCCAGGTGGTGGTGGCACACACTTTTAATCCCAGCACTCGGGAGGCGGAGACAGGCGGATCTTTGTGAGTTCGAGGCCAGCCTCGTCTACAAGACCTAGTTCCAGGACAGGATCCAAAGCTACAGAGAAACCCTGTCTCGAAAAACCAACCAACCAACCAACCAAAGAAATTCAAGGAGATGGCTCAGTGGTTAAAGAGCGCTGATCGCTCTTGCAGAGGGCCTGAGTTCAAGTCCCAGGACCCGCATCAGCAGCTCACACGCGCATGTAACATCAGCTCAAAGAGCTCTGACTCCCTCTTTTGGCCCCCGTGGACACTGCACATGTGTGGCGCATGCGCGCACCCACACATAAATTAATAAACCAGCCCGGATGCGGTAGCGTGAGACTTTCATTTTGACACTAGGGAGGTAGAGGCAGGCGGATCTCTTAGGTTCCAGCCAGCCTGGTCTATAAAGTGGGTCGCCAGGGCTACACAGAGGAACCCTGTCTTGAAAAACCAAACTAACTAAATAAATCTAAAACAACACATTCGAGAGGAAGCTGGTAAAGGTGCGATTTGTTCGAGGACCCCAGAGGCAGGCCTGAGCTTCAGGGCTGGGCCGCTCCCTCTAACTATACCCATCCGTGCCTTAGCCCTCCCTTCCATTCAAACGGGTAAAGCTCCGACTTCCCGGCGGTTGAGTCGAGCGCGCGCTCCCGGGGCGGGGTCTCCGTTCCCGCCCAGCGCAGCCCCGCCCCGCCGCCCGGCCTATTTCAGACCCGTCCGGTCTCCGCTGGCGGGAGCGTCCACCCCAGGCAATCCCCGGCCGCCCCAGGCCTCGGCGCCCCGTCGGCGAGGTGTGCAGGTTTGCCCTAGACGTCCGTGAGCTCGCTGCCACGCCGCGCTCGCCCTTAAGACTCCTTGGCGGCCCAGACGGTAGGTCGGCGCCGGAGAGCGCGTTCTGCATCTTGATTATCTCGGGCCTTGTAAGGGTCACCTCTTGTGAGAACACCTGGGAAATCGATCTGCGTCCAGTGCAGCGTGCGGGACGGCTGGCAGCTGAGCACCCCTGGGCGTGCGACCCCGGATGCCTGCGCAGGGTGGGGTGCAGCCTGAGGTCACGTCCTGTAGCCACTGAAGGCGGGCGGCTCCGCTGAGGACCCCGGGCCGGTTGAAACTGGCCCGCAAAACTTTATTTGCAGGAGTAGCTCAACAATAAACTGAATTGGTAAAACTGAACTTAACTAAATAGCTTTTGTTGACAAGTCTATTGTTATTCATTCTTAATGTTTAATCGTTATCGCGGTTTTGCAGGTGGAAGAGGTTGGCACCTGAAAAGTGTTTCCCTTAGACTCTCAGAGAAACATAAAGTGGCAGAGCCACAAATTAAGGCCTAGCATCGCGCACCTCCTCAGCTGCGTCCACGTTACAAAACAAACGGCTGCTTGCTTTCATGTGACTCTATAAAAGGAGCGAGTAAACCAATATTCTGTGGGCCTGAAGCGTTTAAGCTCTAATAAGCTTCAGAGTCAGCGATTGGAGGAGAGGGTGGAGCAAAAAAACGGGAATGAATGGGCGGGCAGTGTTTGTGTTCCTGTTCATTTTCTCACTGCCCTCTGGTGATGACGTTCTTTTTCGAGTTACCCTAGGTTCTGGCAAAACCATAGCTGTGTCCCCTTACTTACTACTCTGCAGTCTACAGTTCATTGTGGTGTCCTTTCCCGTAGGTGCACTTTCCTAGCGTTATGGGAAAAGCTGTTGTGGTTCAACTGTCTGTCACTCCTGCCCTGACCAACAGCTCTTCCATGAGGGAACAAGGTCAGAGAAGCACTAGAAAGTCAGAGCGATGCTCTATAACTGAGCTGTCACTGGGGAAAAGGCACACTTGGGCCCCCCTCCCATTCCCCAGTTTCCTGGGAATGTGAGTGCCACAGTTTGTAGGCACAATAGTAGTGGTAGGGGGCTGCCCTCCATTAGACCTTAGTGGATTGGGTGGGGGCGGGGTGGTTTCTTTAGAAAGAGTCATCTTTTGGACAGCTTGGGAGACATTTTGTTCTTAGAATGTAAGGTGTTCTGGCGCTTTGTCCATAAAATGCTGAAGGGTTTGGGATCCGTGATGTCTGATACGGCCCTTCTCTGAGCAAGATGGGGTGGTGCACTTGGGT
Organism: Ondatra zibethicus; assembly: GCA_004026605.1. Lineage (NCBI taxonomy): Eukaryota > Metazoa > Chordata > Mammalia > Rodentia > Cricetidae > Ondatra > Ondatra zibethicus. The sequence goes on from PVIU01002823.1 coordinate 126,236, forward strand.
GGCAGAGGCAGTTGAAGAGGATCAGAGGTTCGAGGCTTGTCTCCCTGGCACAGATTGAGACCAGCTGGGCTTGTGAGCCCGCCTGAGGCAGTGCCACCTGGAACAGCCAGGGGTTTGTTCGTCTTGCAGTTTCTTCCATTTGGTTCCATACAGATAATATCAGGAAAATCAGATGGCATCTGGAGATTTCTGCTCACCTGGAGAAGGGGTGGAAATACTGCAGCAAGGTAAGGGTAGCAGTCTGCAAAAGGCTTGGTGACTTCCCCAGGGGTCTTGTCTAGATCCTTGCTTCTGTGAATGAAAAGGGCTCACCCTGTTTCTGAGGAAAGTGAAATTCAGGAGATTTAGAGGAGGATTTCGTTTGAGAATCACATTAGCCCAACTGTTCATACAGATTCAGTATCTGCTTCTGTGATAGATGCTGCATGGGCAATCTGTTGCCAAGGTAACGGTGGCTGGCCTGTCCCTTAAAGGCTTCTTTCCTACTTGTGTTTTCCTGTTTCTCCTGTAGCCCAGGCTAGCCTGCCTCCACCTCATAGTTTGGAGATTATACATGTGCACTGCCACACCTAATTTTATGCCCGATGATGAAAATAAAATATTTCTTAGTCTCTAAAATGACTTTGGATATAATAGTCCAAAGAGTAAACATCTTGGTGTTTGGTAGGTAATGGTAAAGGCCCTTGGGAGAGAGATGGAAAAGAAGGGGCCTTGAGCAGACCTGGTAACTGGAAGACGCTGCCCCCTTGTGGCTTCTCTCATGCCCGTATGACGTGCCCACGCGGGTTACTCAGCTCTGCTACAGAGTTCTAGTGGTCAGCTGCTTCCTTCCGCCTTTCCTCAGCTTTGCTTATGTGACTGACTGAGGTCTCTTCCACAGCTGGAATTTGCCACGTCTCTTTCCCTCTCTTCCTCAAGAACTCTAATGATTCTGGCTTGATGTTGCATGCCTGTAATCCCAGCATTTAGGTGGGTGAGGCAGGAGGATCACAAACTTAAAGCCAGCCTGAGGCTCGTTCTCTCTCTCTCCCCCTCCCTCCCTCCCTCTCTCCCTCCCTCCCTCTTGGAGCTGGGAAGCAAACCAAGTCCACAGCAAGCACATACTCTACCCTCTACTCCTTACATTTCCATTTACCAAAGCTTTAACTTTGGAACTTTAACTTTGGGCTGTAGCTGGTGGTTGAGCTTGTGCTTAACATGTGCAAGTCCTGGTAACCTTACTTTATTAGATACTCGTTTTCCTTTTATTAATATCCTTATATATAAAGTAAATACTTTAAATACTTTTAAGTATCATTTCTGGTTTATTTGTGATTTGTATTTTGAGACAAGGCTCCCTGGAAGTCACGTAGCCCAAGTTGGCCTCGAACTCCTAGTTCTCCTTCTCCTGCCTTGATCTCCCTGATGCTGAGATTCCAAGTGTGTGCCACCACATCCAAATAATTCGCTGTTTTGTTTGTTAGTTTGTTTGAGGGCTGAAGTGGGCGATCAGAAGACATGTTTCTTTTTTTTTCTTTTTTGTTTTTCGAGACAGGGTTTCTCTGTGGTTTTGGAGCCTGTCCTGGAACTAGCTCTTGTAGACCAGGCTGGCCTCGAACTCGCAGAGATCCGCCTGTTTCTGCCTCCCAAGTGCTGGGATTTAAAGGCGTGTGCCACCACTGCCCGGAAATTTTTTTGTTTGTTTGTTTTTTCGAGACAGGAGACAGGGTTTCTCTGTAGCTTTGGAGCCTGTCCTGGAACTAGCTCTTGCAGACCAGGCTGGCCTCGAATTCAAAGAGATCCGCCTTCCCATGCCTCCCAAGTGCTGGGATTAAAGGCGTGCACCACCACCGCCTGGCTAGAAGACATGTTTCAGGAGTGGGTGCTCTCCTTCACCATGTGGTTTCCGAGGCTAGACTCAAGTGGCCAGGCTTGGTGACAAGTGCCCTGACCGGCTGAGCCATCTAAACAGCTGCTGCTTGTTTTTGTCATTGTCTCACTATTGTCAGGCTGACTTCAATGTCTTGGCTTTAAAGGCTGCTCCTCCCCAGTCTCCTGAGTAGCAGGGACTACAGGTGTGTGTCACCGCTCCTGGCTTCATTTTCCCCTTTAAATTGCATTCTATTTAGAGACTTTTCCTACTCAGAGCCAGGGTTGTCATTTTGTTTCAGAGGTGATGCCCAGTGACATAAAGCAGGGAGTCCACGTGTTTGCTTTCTGTCATTTTTTTAAGTATGTGTCAAGCAGTTTCCTCCCTGTGCCTTGACTGAAGAGGACCTGATACAGAACCGGAATTTCAGCAAGCTGTTGCTTAGTCTCTCACAGCATATGGATGAAAGTGGTTTAAGCCTCACCCTGGCGAAAGAGCAGGCTCAGGTAAGGCCCCCAGGAGAAGGGATGGCAGGAGGAAGATAAAGTCCTAGAGAGAGAAGAGTCTCAGAGATTTTGTTTTATTTCGAGGCATGGAATGAAGTTAGGCTGCGTAAGATGGCGTGGCTGAGGTACGAGATCTTACAGAGAGTCATCCAAGAGCTGCTCGTGGACTATTATGTGAAGGCACAAGACAAAAATCTGACATCGGAAGACAAAAAGGTGAGGCCAGAGAACTGGGGTGGTGTTGGTTACGGTGATAAGAACTACCAGGGTAGGCAGCCGTGGGAGGCTGTGGGAAGAGCTCAGTGCAGAAATGTGAGGCCAGTCTGGGCAGCACAGTGAGACCCTGCAGGAAGAGAAGAAAGGAGGAAAGGCCCCAGGGAGAGAGGAAGGGAGGGGAGAGGGAGATGGAACCCTAGTCTTTCAGTTCCCTAAAGCGGTGACTCACTTGAGGACTTGGAGAAAGTGTGAGAAGAGGTGCATGGGGGTAAAGAAGTGGTGATGACATTCTTTTGTTCTTTTGAGACAGGATGTAACCCTTTGTAGCCCTGGCTGACCTGGAACTGGCCATGTAGACCAGGCTATCCTCCACCTCATAGAGATCTATCTGCCTCTGTCTCCAATGTACTGAGATTAAAGGCCAGTCAAAAGTGTTTTTTTATTGTTTTGTTTTTTTAAGACAGGGTTTCTGTGTAGCCCTGACTGTCCTGGAATTCACTCTGTAGACCAGGCTGGCCTCGAACTCGCATAGATAGACCTGCCTCCTTAGTGTTGGAATTAAAACATGCACCACCACTGCCCAGCTAAATCAAAAGTTTTCTGTTTTTTTTTTTTTGAGACGGTTCTCTGTGTAGCTCTGGCTGTCCTAGAACTTGTTTTGTAACCTCGAACTCACAGAGATCTGCCTGCCTCTGCCTCCCTGAGTGTTGGGATTAAAGGCAAGCGCCACCACCGCCCGGCTGTCAGTTTTATAGTCTGTTTTTTTTATTCTCAGTTTCATGAGACCCTTGAACAGCGGCTGCTTGTAACTGAGCTGGCGCAGCTTTCAGGTCCTGGCCAGGAGACAGAGATGCCCCCACTGCCAGGGTTCGAGAAGGCCGACCTCCTGGAGCTCATGCCACCCGCACAGGTCGGAAGCAGTTCTTGTATCTCGGTTGTCTGTCTCCATCTCTTTCTACAGGATCGCGTGTACTTTTCTCAGGTTGGCCTTGAACTTTGGATCCCCCGTGTTATGCCTCCCACGTGCTGGGCTACAGGTACTATGCTTGAAGTCCTGGGAGTCAGACCCAAGGCCTCTCTCTACCAATTGAGCTACATCCTCAGCTAAACATTTCTTTTTCTTTTCCTTTTCTTATTATTGTTCTATGTTTATGGGTATTTTGCCTAATTGTATATCTGTGCAGCATATATGTGGGGTGCACACGGAGGTCAGAAGAGGGCATCAGATCCCCTGGACCTGTATTACAGATGGTTGTAAGTCACCATGTGGGTGCTGGGACTTGAACCCAGGTCCTTTGGAAGAGCAGCTAGTGCTCTTAACTGCTGAGCCATCTCTCCAGCTCCTAAGTTTTCTTATTAAGCTTTACTGGTTTTCTAAAAATTACGTAGATCATCTGGTCAGACTCAAGAAAAGCATCACACCCGAGAATGGAATATCTGGAATCCTACATCTAGAAATTTTTTCTTTGAAACTAGAGTTTTTATGTTATGATGGAGGCGCTGGGCCCATCGCTGCCCTCTTGGATTTAGCTGGTGGTGTTCCTTCAGAGCGCACGTCTGAGACTGTGACAGACATTTGCCCATCGCTGCCCTCTTGGATTTAGCTGGTGGTGTTCCTTCAGAGCCCACGTCTGAGACCGTGACAGACATTTGCCCAACCCTGGTAGTGTTTCTGTCAGTCTTGGTGTTTCCGTTACTCATTCTCTGCTTGGCAGGGTAGCCATTGACACCAGGCTGACTCCTGAGGGTGGCAGGCCTCCGAGTCGCCACAGCCACACAGTGTGTGCATCCTCTTGAGATACTTCTCCACACAAAGTCCCCATTGTCATTTTGCTCTGCCACTCAGCCAGATACTGGAGGAGCGGAAGGCAGTGTTCGCAGAAACAACCCACGCTGATATTGTACTCTCCTTGCTCTCTCTCGTTTTAAGATGATATGAATGTTTTGCCTACATGTATGTCTGAGCACCACATGTCTGAGGAGGCTAGAAAAGAGTGTTGGATCCCCTGGTGTTGCTTTACCTACAGCACCCTGGCTGACCTGAGCCTGCTGCCACCTCGCTCCCAAGGCCGAGGCCCCGGTGAGCCTTGTGTCCTGCTGCTGCCTCTGCCGCTGTCTCAGCTGCCTCCATGTCGGGAGCCAAATGTTATTTTTTGACTAAGCCGCTATCAGTTGCTGGATGAAAACCTGCTAGCTCAAAGAGGCAGACGAAGCAGCCGGCCGACCTTCCCCTCCATGGCCATCTCAGAAAAACAAACTCTTCCCCTCTACTTCCTGTGTCTCTCTCTCCCAGACCTCCCGACTTGCCCTCACTCTCTACGGTTACTTCCAGTCAACTGCTTGCTCTGCCTTTTGACCTATGGTTGATTTTATTTAAATAATGCGATCTTGGGGTTCACAGTGTGATCAACTATCCCACAATACCCTGGAGCAGGAGTTACGGCTGTTGTAAGCTGGGAAGCAAACCTGGGTCCTCTGGAAGAGCAGGTGGTGTTCACCACTGAGCCATCTCTAGTCTCTCCACTTTTGAAGACATTTTTGGGAGACAAGGTTTAACTGTGTAGTTGTGGCTGGATGTAGATCAGGCTGGCCTTGAACCCACAGAGATCCAGCTCCTCTGCCTCCTAAGTGAGTGCTGCAAATAAAGGCGTGCTCTACCCTTCCTGGCCCATCCCCTTGGTGTTCCAAGACAGGTTATCACTCTGTAGGCCAGACTGGCTTCATCCTTGGTGACTTAGTTAAGGCCTGCTTGGGCTACATAAGACTGCCTTTAAAGCAAAAGGACCCAAATTAATAGAGGAAATTCAAGAGTAGAGGCTGGGCTGAGGAGGGGCTCAGTGCACGAGTACATATTGCTCTTGGAGAGGACCTGATGCTCAGTTCTGAGGACCAACCTGAGGCAGATCATAACTGGTTGTAATTCCAGCTCCAGGAGTCCTGACACCCACTTCTGGACTCCACGGGCACCTATACTCAAACACGCACATTTCCCCACACAGACATAAACATATCAGTAAATCTTTAAGAAATCTTAACCCTCAGGAGGCAGATGCAAGCGGATCTCTGAGTTCGAGTCCAACCTGTTCTATATAGCTAGTTCTGGGCCAACCAGAGACATGCAACATAGTAAGACCCTGTCTCAGAAACAAAATGAGTTTGTTTATAAGCTCATGCTTATAAACCCAGTACTTGAGACTGAAGCAGAGGGTTGTGAGTTCAAAGCCAGCCTGAGTATGTAACGTGTCTATCCCAGAAAACAAAGCCAGATGTGGTGGTATAAGCCATTAGTCCGACACTTGGGGAAACAGGCAGGTGGATCTCTGTGAGTTTGAGTCCAGCCTGGTCTTACACAGTGAGTTCCAGGACAGACAGGGCTGTGTAGAGAGATCCTGTCTCAAAGAACCAAAAACAAGCAAACAAAAACCCAAACCAGAGAATAATAGAAGAAATAAATAAAATGATACCTCCATTAGCACTCTGAACATTGTCTAGGCACTGGGTACTTGGCAGCTTTATCAGCTTGAGTCAGTCCCAGGGTTGGGGAGATAGCTCAGTGGTGGAGCCCTTGCTGAGCATGCCCAGGGTCCTGAGTTCCATCCCCAGTATGAAAGAACAAACAGAACCACTGGTAGGATTCCATTGTATGGATATAGAATAATTTGCTTGCTTAGTGTTAGGATTTATGTTTTTGAGACAAGGTCTTATGTAGTCTCTGGCCTCAGTCCCCCAATGCTGCCATTTCTTTGGTTGTGAGACCATCTGTGCCCTTGCATCTGCTGGAGAGGTCTGTGTGCTCTCTTCAGGACTTTGTGTGGATGAGAGATCGGCTCCGGCTGGAGGTGGAGGAGCAGCTCAAGAGGAAGTGCTTCACTCTGCTGTGCTACCACGACCCCAGTTCAGGTGAGAGCCGCCTCCCTGCCGTGTGGCCTTCAGGCTCCCAGGCTGGCCTTAAACTCACAGAAATCCCCCTGCCTCTGTCTCCTGAGTACTGAGATTAAAGGTGTGCACCACCGCCGCCAGGCTGACGAAGACCCTTTAGGGTGGTAGCTATTGGGGTTTCCTGTCCTCCTGTCTCTGCCCAGATGCTGATGGAGAAACACTGAAAGCGGCAAAGGTGTGGAAACTGCCAGAGGTCCTGGTGGGAGAGAAGCAGCAGTGCCTGGAGGCCAGGAGCCAGCAGAAGGAGCAGCTGGTGCTGCTGGAGAAGAAGAGAGCTGCCTACTCCCAGGCGCTTCTCCGCTGCCTCTCCTTGCTACAGAGGCTTCTTCAGGAGCACCGGCTGAAGACTCAGTCTGAGCTAGACCGCATCAATGCCCAGTACTTGGAAGTCAAGTGCAGTGCTATGATCCTTAAAGTGAGGTGAGTTGTGAGCCCACTGGGCCACCCGCCACTCCTCCACCCTGCTCCCCATCTCTCCATGCCTAGTACTAGTGGGTCCCCTGCCACTCTTCCACCCTGCTTCCTCATCTCTCCATGCCTAGTACCAGTGGGTCCCCGGAAGTGCCACACGGCACTATAATTAGCCTTTTTTTTTTTGTTACCCGAAAGTTTTCAGCACTTAGAAATGTTTATTTACGGCCTTCTGAAATAGGTGCTGTACTCTGAGGTCACTTGCTGGGGGACTCAGACTCACAGTGACTTTGTCTATCTCCTCTCTATAGCTTGACTATGGCTAGGTACTCTGGATTTTTTTTTTTTTTTTGATAGTGTCTCACTATGTAGTCCTGGCTAACTGCTGGCCTGCAATTCACTACGTAGGCCAGGCTGAGTTTAAACTCAGAGATCCACCTGCCTCTGCCTATTGAGTGCTGGGGTTAAAGGCGTGCACCACCACAACAGAGTTAGATGTTGCTTTTTAAAAATTCTGTTTCAATTTTTCTTTTGTTATATGTATGAGTGTTAAGATTGTTTGAATGACCTCTGGTGGCCACAGAGGTCAGAAGAGGGTGTCAGAATTACAGGCAGTTATGAGCTGCCTTGTGGGTGCTGGGAATTAAACCAAGGTCTTCTGCAAAAGATGCTCTTATCCACTGAACCACCTTTCCAACTCCCAGCTTCTTGGCCACTCTTTACTGTATTTTAAAAGGTGTGTGTGAGTGAGTGTGTGTGTGTGTGTGTGTGTGTGTGTGTGTGTGTGTGTGTGTGTTGGGGTGGATGTGTGTATGCACCACGGTGCATGTAGAGGTCAGAGGACAACTTTGTGGGTCCAGTTCTCATCGTCTACCTTTACGTGGGTTTTAGGGATTGAACTCAGATCGTTAGGCTAGCGCACCAAGCACTTTTTATCCCCGAGCCACCTTGCTGGCCCCTAAACGCTTTCATTTGGGATCTTCCATATGACATTTCTTTCTCCCCTCTGTCAGGATGGAGGAGGTAAAGGTTTTGTCTGACACTTACAGTGCTGAGAAAGTGGAAGTACATCGTCTGATTAGGTAAGAGCCCCAACAGCTGGGCACCGCTGTTTGGGGCCTGGCCCCAGCCTCGTCAGATTTGCTCATGTCTGGTTTCTGGGGACTCACAACTTCTACTGAACTTTCTCTGCTGGGGCTCTTTAGGGACCGTTTGGAGGGAGCCATTCGCCTACAAGAGCAGGACATGGAGAAATCGAGATTGGTCCTGAAAACCTATGAGGTCCTTGGAGAAGACTTTGAGAACCTAGTGAAGGAATACACTCAGCTCAAACAGGCAACTGAAAACAAGCGTTGGGCTCTCCAGGAGTTTAGCAAGCCCTAACCACTGAGTTGAGTGTAGGCAGAGCCAGGAAGCATGGTTCCACATGGCCACCTTCTCTTCCTATTCAACAGACTACCTCCATTATTAGGAAATACGGGGACACTTGCCAAAACACTGCAATCATTATGACACCCTCCTGGTTTCCTTGTCTACAATGACTGGTTCTTTTCTGGGAAATGTAGCTATCAGATTTATATAATTTCATGCATATCTGCACCAGCCCTGTGTAATACTATTTCCTGAATAAAGTAGTAATGTTGCATCTCAGGATTTTAGTCATTTTCCTTGGCAAAGACGGAAAAAGAACCTTGAAGTGTGTGTGTGTTTGTGTGAATGGCGGTTTGAGTAAGAAAGGTCCCATAGGCTGATATATGTGAATGCTTAGTCACCAGGGAGTGAACTCTTTCATAGAATTAGAAGGATTAGGAGGTGTGGCCTTGGAAGAAGTGTCACAAGGGGTAGGCTTTGACTTTTTTTTTTTTTTTTTTTTTGGTTTTTCGAGACAGGGTTTCTCAGTAGCTATGGAGCCTGTCCTGGAACTTGCTCTGTAGACCAGGCTGGCCTCGAACTCACAGAGATCTGCCGGCCTCTGCCTCCCAAGTGCTGGAATTAAAGGTGTGCGCCACCACCGCCAGGCTGGCTTTGATGTTTTTTTCCTCTCTCTTTTTTAATTTATTTTCCCATGATATTTATTGAGCTCTACATTTTTCTCTGCTTTCCTCCCTGCCTCTCCCCTCCCCCCTTCAACCCTCTGCCAAGGTCCCCATGTTCCAAATTTATTCAGGAGATCTTGTCTTCTTATACTTTCTACTTCCCATGTAGATTAGATCTATGTAAGTCTCTCTTAGTGTCGGCATTGTTGTCTAAGTCTCTGGGATTGTGGTTTGTAGGCTGATTTTTTTTTGCCTTATGTTTATAAACCACCTATGAGTGAGTACATGTGATAACTGTCTTTCTGTGTCTGGGTTACCACACTCAAAATAATGTTTTCTAGCTCCATCCTGCAAAATTCAAGCTGTCGTTATTTTTCTGATGTGTAGTACTCCATTGTGTAAATGTACCACATTTTCCTTATCCATTCTTCGTTCGAGGGGCATTTAGGTTGTTTCCAGGTTCTGGCTGTGACAAACAAAGCTGCTATGAACATAGTTGAGGACATGTCCTTGTGGCACGATTGAGCATCTTTTGGATATATACCCAAAAGTGGTATTAGTGGCTCTTGAGGAAGGTTGTTTCCCAATTTTCTGAGAAATCGCCACACTGACATCCATAGGGGTTGTACCAGCTTGCATTCCCACCAGCAATGCAGAAGTGTTCCCTTTTCCCCACAGCCTCTCCATCATCAGTTGTCATCAGTGTTTTTGATCTTGGCCATTCTTACAGGTGTAAGATGGAATCTCAGAGTTGTTTTGATTTGCATTTCTCTGATGACTAAGGATGTTGAACATTTCCTTAAGTGTCTTTCAGCCATTTTAAATTCCTCTGTTGAGAGGTCTCTGTTTATGTCTGTACTCCATTTTTTTTTATTGGATTACATGATTTTTTGGTGTCCAGTTTCTTGAGTTCTTTGTATATTTTGGAGCTCAGCCCTCTGTCTGATGTGGGGTTAGTGAAGATCTTTTCCCATTCTGTAGGCTGTCGTTTTGTCTTGTTGACCGTGTCCTTTGCTTTACAGAAACTTTTCAGTTTCAGGAGGTCCCATTTATTAATTGTTTCTCTCAGTGTCTGTGCTACTGGGGTTCTATTTAGGAAGTGGTTCCCTGTGCCAATGCGTTCAAGGGTACTTCCCACTTTCTCTTCTATAAGGTTCAGTGTGGCTGGCTTTATGTTGAGGTCTTTGATCCATTTGGATTTGAGTTTTGTACATGGTGATAGATATGGGTCTGTTTTCATTTTTCTACATGTTGATATCCAGTTATGCCAGCACCACTTGTTAAATATGCTTTCTTTTTTCCATTTGATATTTTTTGCTTCTTTATCAAATATCAGGTGTTCGAAGATGTGTGGATTGATATCTGGGTCATCTAGTTGGTTCCATTGGTCCTCCTGTCTGTTCTTATGCCAGTACCAGGCTGTTTTCAGTACTGTAGCTCAATAGTAGAGTTTGAAGTCAGGGATTGTGATGCCTCCAGAAGTTCTTTTGTTGCCCAGGATTGTTTTGGCTATCCTGGGTTTTTTGCTTTTCCAAATGAAGTTGAGTACTGTTCTTTCAAGGTCTTTGAAGAATTTTGTTGGGATTATGATGGGCATTGCGTTGAATCTGTAGATTGCTTTCGGTTGGATTGCCCTTTTTACTATATTAATTCTGCCTACCCAAGAGCATGGAAGGTCTTTCCATTTTCTGGTGTCTTCTTCAATTTCTTTCTTCAAAGATTTAAAGTTCTTGGTCTGTAATTCTCTTTTTTAGTATTGTCTTTCTGTGGTTTGGGTATCAGGGTAATTGTAGCCTCATAAAAAGAGTTTGGCAATGTTCCCTCTGTTTCTATTGTGTGGAATAATTTGAGGAGTATTGGTATTAGTTCCTCTTTGAAAGTCTGGTAGAATTCAATCTGGTCCTGGGCTTTTTTTGGTTGGGAGACTTTTGATGACTGTTTCTATTTCCTTAGCACCTATAGGTCTGTTTAATTTGCTTATCTGGTCTTGATTTAATTTTGGTAAGTGATATTTATCCAGAAAGTTGTCCATTTCCTTTAAGTTTTCCAATTTTGTGGAGTACAGCTTTTCAAACTATGACCTGATGATCCTCTGTATTTCCTCTGTGTCTGTTGTTATGTCTCCCTTTTCATTTCTGATTTTGTTAATTTGGATATTCTTTCTCTGCCTTTTGGTTAGTTTGGATAAAGGTTTGTCTATTTTGTTGATTTTTCTCGAAGAACCAACTCGTTGTCTCATTGATTCTTTGCATTGTTTTCTTTGTTTCTATTTTGTTGATTTCAGCTCCCAATTTGATTATTTCCTGCCGTCTAGTTCTCTTAGGTGAATTTGCTTCTTTTTGTTCTAAAGTTTTCAAAGGTTCTTTTAATTCACTAGTGTGGGATTTTCCCAGCTTCTTTATGTAGGCATTTAGTGCTATGAACTTGCCTCTTAACACTGCTTTCATTGTGTCCCATAAATTTGGGTATGTTGTGTGGTCATTTTCATTGAATTTTAGGAAGTCTTTAATTTCCCCTTTTATTTCTTCCTTGATGATTCAGATGAGCATTGTTTAATTTCCATGTGTTTGTGGGTTTTCTGGAATTAGTATTGCTGTTGACTTCTAGTTTTAAAGCATGGTGATCTGATAAGGTACATTGCGTTATTCCAATTTTTTTGTATTTGTTGAGGTTTGTTTTGTTACCGCGTATGTGGTCAGTTTTTGAGAAGGTTCCATGAGGTGCTGAGAAGAAGGTATATTCTTTTCTGTTTGGATAGAATATTCTATAGATGTCTGTTAAGTCCATTTGAGTTATACAATCTGTTAGTTCTTATTTCTCTGTTCATTTTTTGTCTGATTGACCTGTCCAGTGGTGAGAGGGCAGTGTTGAAGTCTCCCACTATTATTGTGTGGGGTTTAATATATGATTTAAGTTTTCAAAGTGTTTCTTTGACATATGAGGAAGCCCTTGTATTTGGAGCATAGATGTTCAGTATTGAAATTTCCTCTTGATGGATTTGTCCTGTGACTAATATGAAATGTCCTTCTTTGTCTCTTTTGATTTTTAGCTTGAAGTCTATTTTGTTAGATATTAGGATAGCTACACCCGCTTGTTTCTTAGGTCCATTTGATTGGTATATTTTTTCCTAACCTTTTACTCTGAGACAATGTCTGTCTTTGAGGTTGAGATGGCGTTTCTTGTATGCAGAAGAGGGATGGATTCTGTTTTTGTATCCAATCTGTTAGCCTTTGCCTTTTTATGGGTGAGTTGAGTCCATTTACATTAAGGGATATTAATGACCAGTGGTTGCTATCTCCTGTTAATTTGGTTTTCATCATTGGTGATGTTATTTTGTGCATTTTTTTCTTCGGGATTTGCTGTAATGAGATCATCAATTGTGTGTGTTTTTGTTGGTGTAGCCATCTTGCTTGGGTTGGAGCTTACCTTTTAGTATTTTGTATAGGGCTGGGTTTGTGGCTAGGTATTGGTGAAATCTAGATTTGTCATGGAATATCTTGTTTTGTCCTTCTTTGGTGATCGACAGTTTTGCTGGGTATAGTAGTCTGGGCTGGCATCCCTGGTCTCTCAATGTCTGCATAATGCTTGACCATGACCTTCTGGCTTTCATTGTCTCCACTGAGAAGTCAGGTGTAATTCTGATAGGTCTGCCTTTATATGTTACTTGGCCTTTTTCCTTTGCAGCTCTTAATATTCTTTCTTTACTCTGTATGTTTAGTGTTTTGATTATTATGTGGCGAGAGGATTTTTTTTTTTGGATCCAGTCTATTTGGTGTTCTGTAAGCTTCTTGTATCTTCATAGGCATATCTTTCTTTAGGTAGGGAAAGTTTTCTTCTATGATTTTGTTAATAAATTTTCTGTGCCTTTGAGTTGACTTTCTTCTTCTATACCTATTATTCTAAGATTTGGCCTTTTTATGTTGTCCCATACTTCATGGATATTTTGGGTTAAGCTTTTGTTAGATTTAATCTTTTCTTTAACTGATGAGTCTGTTTCCTGTATTTTATCTTCCACACTTGAGATTCTCTCTTCCATTTCTTGTATTCTGTTGTTCGTACTTGCATTTGTGGTTCCTGTTCTTTTCCTCATGATTTCTGTTTCTATAATTATTTCTGCTTATGTTTTCTTTATTTTTTCTATCTTAGTTTTCAAGTCCTGGGTAGTTTCTGTTATATGTTTGAGTTCTTTTTCTTGGTTTTCTTTAAGTGATTTGCTGATATCTTCTAATTTTTTGTTTGTTTTTTCTTCCATTTCTTTAAGGTAATTTCTCAATTCATCTTTAATAATTTCAGATATTCTCTTGTGGTTATTTTTGAGATCATTTTCTTCTGGGTCATCCATATTTGGTTGTTCAGGTCTTTTTTAGGGTCTTTGTGTTTCACTGGTATTGTGTTGCTCTTCGTGGTGAAGCTTGTGATCTTACCTTTTCTACTCATCTTTTTCTCTAATTGGTGTGGTTGGTGCTGTCTGAGATTCTGTTTAATAATCTTCTAGGTGCCAGTAGATCAAAAGCTAAGATGGTTTTCTTCTTGGTACAGTCAGTGTCACAGTTCGAGTTACCCTGTTGGTTATTCCTGTTCCTGGAGGTAGCTCAGTGCTCCTGTGCTTTGGTCTGCTCTCTTGGAGTTTGCTGTCTCAGGCCTACTTTGGTCTAGGCTGCTGGCTTTGATCTGTTTTTGTAAATCTTGGTCTGGATCTCCTCTTGCAGACCTGTTCGGTGGTGATCTCTGACTCTGGATCTGGTCACTGGTTCAATCCTGATCTAGGTTTGCTCCAGGCTTCTGCTCCTGGTGGAGCTTGTTCTCTCTGTGTCTTAGGTAACTGGTTCAGCCCCTAACTCTGGTTCTGGTGGAGGTCGCAGACTCTGAGTCAGGTCATTGGCTCAATCATTGTCCCAGGACTGGGTTGGCTCCGAGGGCTGGATTTGCTCCTGGCTTCTGCTCCTAGTGGAGCTTGTTTCCTCGGCTCTCTCTGTCCTAGGAGTCTGGTTCAATTTCACTCCTGTGGAATTTGTTGCCCAAGGTGGTGTTCCTTGCCTCAGGGCAGCTTTGGTTGAGGTTACTGGTTTTGACCTGTATCTGTAAATCCTAGTCTGGGTTCCCTCCTGCAGAAGTCCCTGGGTTGGAGTTGGGCCTGGAAAGGTTTCTGGTTCCTGTCAACTGCCTGGGAGGTTCTAGGCTCAGGTGTGCCCGAACCGGCAGGGGACCTGCTTACTTCCTCAGAGGTCTGACTCGCGCTGGGACCCACAGGGGTTCCAGGTTCCTGCCTATTCCCTTTGATGTCCCAAACCAATGTCCGAACCCACAGGGGACCTGGCTCAGGCCTACTCTCTCTGAGGTCCCAGATTTGTACCTGGCCCCGTCGAGATCTCTGGTTCCTGCCTATTCCCTCGGAGGACCCAGCCTCACTCACACTCAGGCTGACAGAGGTCCTGGCTCTGGCCTAGATCCTGGGATGTCCTAGACTCTCGCCCAGACCCACGGGGGTGTTGGCTTAAGTCCACTCCCTTGAAGGTCCCAGATTCACATCCGGACCCTCAGCAGTCTCTGGCTCACTTGCTCAGCGGTTACTCCCTTGTACCTGTTCCGGTGGAGATCGCTGGCTCTGGATCTGGTCCTGATCTGCTCCTGTCCTGGGACTGGGTTTGCTCCTGGCTTCTGCTCCTGGTGGAGCTTGTTCTCTCTGTGTCCTAGGTAACTGGTTCAGTCCCACTCCAGTTCCAGTGGAGGTCGCGGACTCTGAGTCAGGTTGTTGGCTCAGTGTCCCAGGACTGGGTTGGCTCCCGGGGCTGGATCTGCTCCTGGCTTCTGCTCCCGGTGGAGCTTGTTTCCTCCGGCTCTCTCTGTCCTAGGAGTCGGCTTTGATGTTTTTAAGCCGGTGCCAGGTCCAGGACATAGCTCTCAGTTACCGCTCCAATGTCATGTTTCCAGCCATGGTGTTAGTGGACTATCCTCTCAGTTAAATGTTTTCTTTTATAAGAATTGCTGTGGTTGTGTCTCTTCACAGCAATAGGACAGTGACCAAGACAGTAGGTAAGGCAGAAGAACTCAGTGGATCCGAAGGTAGAGCTGAACTTTAAAGCTCTCCAAATAACAGAAGGTAGGTGTGCCAGCCTGCCCTCGCGACCTAGAGGCTTCATCCAGCAGAGAGGAAGTGGATTCATGGGCCTGTCTGCGCTCCCCAGAGGAGTGCTAGGTGCTCAGGAAGACTGGAAACTATTTTGTCACTGTGGCTGGTGGTGGGACATTCACAATAAAGCAGCCAGGTGCTGCTTTACCTTTGCCACAGTGCCTAGCTTTAAACTACCAGCGGCCTAGCTGCTCAGGCCGTCCGTAGCCACTAAAGGTAGTTCTAACTAAAAATCTACTGTTCTAATAAAACTCAAGATTCAAAGGCTACGGTGCAAACTTGAGAGCTCAGAGAGAACAGCAACTGGCTAACTTTCTCTCTTTGCTGGTGTCCCCAGAAGCCGCCTCCTTAGCACACCGCTGCTCCCTGCTACCTCCTGTCAACCAGTTGCTAACCCCGCCTCTCTGAGCCCAAGCTAATTTTATTTAATTGGTGCAAATGCAACACATCTTTACATAGTTAAATGCATCAAGGAACAAATGCAACACATCTTTGCCTAGTTAAACAAATGTTCCACAACAGCCAGGCACCCAGCTCACCTTAGGACACAGCCGCTTATGCTCCTGTGGCAAAGGGACTTGGTCTTTCCAAAAGCAAAGAGTGGGATAGAAACCTGGCTACGAAATTCAACAGTCCTAGCTGAGGCCAGGCAGGGGTCTGGCTGCTGTCAGCTTGGAAGCAGGGCAGGGGCAGAAGGCTTCTCTCAGAAGCTACCCAACTGTGGTCCAGAGCAAGCAACTGCAGCCTTCTGCTGGGGTCAAATGACCATCAGAATTGGCCTGGGTAGAACTAAAGTATTGTACTTTAAAACTTTCTGTAGGGGCTGGAGAGATACCTCAGAGGTTAAGAGCACTGCCTGTTACTTCCAGAGGTCCTGAGTTCAGTTCCCGGCACCTACATGGTGGCTTACAACCACCTATAATGAGATTTGATACCTTCTGGCATGCATGCAGATAGAAAACTGTTTGCATAATAAATCATAAAAAACCCAAAAACCTTTCTGTAAATGGTGCCAGTCACTATGTATGTAAATGCTGATCTACATGAAGCAATTTCCCCTCAAAACTTTAGAGAAAGTTTTATCTATAGAAAAATTGAAAAAAAAATAGGATAAATACCAATATATTTTAAATCTACATTTGATATTGATAACAATTTGCTCTTCTTTCTATCTCCCTTTTCCTTCCCCTTTCCCTTTTTGCTTAAAACTTATTCTTGGGGGCTGGAGAGATGACACAGTGGTTAAGAGCACTGGCTGCTCTTCCAAAGGACCTGGGTTCAGTTCCCAGCACCCACATGACAGCTTACAACTGCCTATAACTTTAGATCCAGGGGATCTGAAACCTTCACACCAATGCACATAAAATAAAGTTAATTATTAAACAAAGAACCAAAACAAAAAAAACCTTATTCGTGGCCAGGTGGTGGTGGCACATGCCTTTAATCAGGAGGATCTCTGTAAGCTCGAGGCCAGTCTGGTCTACAGAACTAGTGCCAGGACAGCTGAAGCTACACAAAGAAACCCTATCTCAAACAAAAACCCAATTATTCTTGATATGTATGTGGGTATTTTGCCTGCATGTAGCATGTTTGTATGTGTACCATGTGCACGCCTGGTGCAGGCAGAGGCCAGATGAGTCTGGGAACTGAACTCAGGTCCTCTGGAAGAGCATCCGTTGTTTCTGGACACTGCAGCATCTCTCCAGTCCTCATTTTTTCCCCTTCTCTTAAAAATTCAGATATAAATACATTTTCCCTGACCCACTTTACAGGAAGTTACAGATTTCAGGAGGCAACTATTAAAAATTAGGGTGTTCCTCTGTATAACTAATAAAATTGTTATTCAGAAAAGTTAATTCCATAACAACTATTATCCAGGTCATCAAATTTCTCAAACTTGTTTTCCTGATCTCAGGTCCAATACAATCTAATGTCTTACACTTGGATATTAGGTTTCATGAATTTCTTTTTCTTTTTAAGAATAGTGTCAAATGGTCTCAAATTCATGGTCCTCCTGCCTCAGGCTCCTAGAGTTGGGGTGGTGTGCATGTAATTCCTCTCCTCCCGTTTGTTCATGTACTTACTTAATGTAATAAGGTATTGCTATGTAGCCCAAGCCAACCTTCAGTTCCTCCTGCCTCTGCTATGCGCTGCAATTATAGGTGTGGAGTTCCTGGTTGACTTTCCTTCCTCCCTCCCTACTAGGGAGTGAACACAAGAGTCTTGTGCATGCTAAGCAAGCTGCAAACAGCTCTTTTGGGGGCGGTGTTCTTTGGTAGAGGTCAGAGGCTTGTTTTTAGTTTGCTGGTGTGCACGTATGTCTGTGCACCACCACATCTGTGGCTAGTGTGTGTGGAGGCCAGGAGAGGGCGTCAGATCCCCTGGACCTGATGTGAGCTGTCCTGTGAGTGCTGGAACAGAACCTGGGTCCTCTGGAAGAGCAGCAAGTGCTTTTTTGTTTGTTTGTTTTTCGAGACAGGGTTTCTCTGTAGTTTTGGAGCCTGTCCTGGAACTAGCTCTTGTAGACCAGGCTGGTCTTGAACTCAGAGATCCACCTGCCTCTGCCTCCTGAGTGCTGGGATTAAAGGTGTGCGCCACCACCACCTGGTGCAGCAAGTGCTCTTAATTCCTGAGCCATCTCTCTAGTCTGCCTGCCTTTCTTTCTTTCTTTCTTTCTTTCTTTCTTTCTTTCTTTCTTTCTTTCTTTCTTTCTTTCTTTCTTCCTTCCTTCCTTCCTTCCTTTCTCTCTCTCCCTCCCTCCCTCCTATTAGTTTTTTTAAAATACTTATTATGTATACAATATTCTGTTTACATGTATACCTGCAGGCCAGAAGAGGGCACCAGACCTCATTACAGATGGTTGTGAGCCACCATGTGGTTGCTGGGAATTGAACTCAGGACCTTTGGAAGAGCAGGCAATGGTCTTAACTGCTGAGCCATCTCTCTAGCTCCCTAGTAGTTCTTTCTTCTTCTTTTCTGTTTTTTGTTTTTGTTTTTGTTTTTTTTTTTAATGTAAGTCTCATGTGGTCAGGCTGATCTTGACTTTTGGCAATCTTAACTTCTGCTCTTGTTTTTGAGACAGAATCTCACTATGCAGCACTGACTGACCTGGAACTCACCATGTAGACCAGGCTGGCTTCGAGCTCCAGAGATCCACCTACTTTTACCTCCCTGTAGGACTAAAGGTGTGCACCACCATGCCCTGCTAGATTTCTCTAATGTAGGAAATTTTCTTGAACCTACCATGGTGGTAAACACCTTTAATGCCAGCTTTTGGAGGCAGAGGCTGGTGGATGGTTGTGAGTTCCATCCTTGTCTCAAAAAAAAAAAGGAAAAAAAAAAGCACAGCATACTTTGTTGGGGCTCGGAAGATGGGCACCCTCTTCCAGAGGACTGTGTTTTCCTAACTCTTGCTTGCAGAGAGCCTAGACTCTTTTCTGACCTCTTAGGGCATCTGCAGACACTCACACAAGAACACATACATATAAATTTTTTAAAAAAGTAAATCTTAAAAAAAAAGCCCAAACATAATTTCTTTCTTTTTATTTATTTATTAAGTATTCAGTGTTCTGCCTGCATGTATCCCTGCAGGCCAGAAGAGGGCACCAAATCTCATTACAGATGGTTGTGAGCACATGTGGTTGCTGGGAAGTGAACTCAGGACCTTTGGAAGAGCAGGCAAAGCTCTTAACCACTGAGCCATCTCTCCACTCCCCCCAAACACAATTTCTCTTGGTGGTTAGTAGCATCCGGAAATCAGCTTCCAAATCCCACCCTAGTTCTTGCTGCCATTCTGACAGCAGGAGGCTTTCCTATTAACTAGATGGTATCCTACATCAAACTAGATTTTGGTGTTTGAAAGAATAAGGATGAAAACTTAAAAAGAGAAGTGGGCGTGCCTGAGAGATGCTTCAGTGTGCTCGCTCTTGCAGACTCCCAGCACTCAGGCTGGGAAGGCACAGCTGCCTGTTGCCCAGCTGCAGGGGATCTGATGTCCTCTTCTGGCCTCCGTGAGCACACGAATGCACATGGTTTACACTTATTCACACTCACACACATACACATGGTATACACTTATTCACACTCACACATATACACACATAAATAAAAATAAAATAATCTTAGGGGAAAAAGAAGCCGGGGGGGGGGCTGGAGAGATGGCTCAGTGGTTAAGAGCATTGGCTGTTCTTCCAGAGGACCTGATTTGATTCCCAGAACCTACATGGCAGCTCACAACTGTCTGTAGCCCCAGTTCCTTGGAGTCTGACACCTTCACACCAATACACATAAAATAAAGTTAAATAAGTTATTAAAAAGGAAGAAGCTGGAGTACTAGGGAGGTATAGACAGAAGGATATTGAGTTTGAGGCCAACCTGGATTGTTCAAGATCAGCCTGAGCTACGTATTGAGATGACCTCAAAAACTATGTAACACTCAGAAGACCAACATTAGTGGACACGCAGCGGCTTTCAAGTGTGAAGCAACACAGTGCGGGCAAATGTGCCTGCAGGCCAAGCACTGCGAGTCTGAACGTACGGAAGCCCTGGGAGGAAGGCAGATTTGCTTGTTGGCATAGGATTTTGGAAAAAAATGACTAAGAAAAAGGAAGGAGAGGTCAGAAAAGAGGACTGGGCAGGCTTTCACCCAGTGACCAAAATTTGAGACAGCCCCCCCCATAGCTTCACCAGAGACTTTGGCATACTGGTCTTTGAGGAAAGTGTCCAAGGCAGAGTGATTCCCATCCTGTCCCCAAGGGCCATGAAGTTGAACAGTGAACTGTTTCTTCTGTTTCAGAAGTCTCACAGAGAAGCAAGCCTTTGCCTGGGCTGGTTCTGTGGAACTAGTTTCAATGCTTTTCATTGACTGTGTGTGGGCAGACAGTGTGGGAGTTGGTTCTTCCCTTCCACCACAGGGCTCTGAGGCCCTTCACAGCCCCAGCATCACAGATCAACAGGCTTTGGAGAAAGGGTCTTGGCAAATTATTTTATTTTTTAACCTTTGCTGGGAAGGTCAGTTGGTAGAATGTTCTCGCCTAGCATTGGTAAGGCCTGGGTCCAACCCCAGAGCTGTGTAAACTAGGTGTGCTGGTACT
Source organism: Ondatra zibethicus (assembly GCA_004026605.1). Lineage (NCBI taxonomy): Eukaryota > Metazoa > Chordata > Mammalia > Rodentia > Cricetidae > Ondatra > Ondatra zibethicus. The sequence continues at coordinate 146,416 of PVIU01002823.1, forward strand.
ATTGGTACCATGGAGACAGCCCAGTAGGGAAAATGTTGGCCTCCAATTATGAATACCTGATTCTGGTTCCTGTAAACCCACATAAGGTCAACGTGGTAGTTAGTGCATGTCTGTCACGCCGCCAAGTAGACTGTGAGATGTTGACCTGTCGGGCAGAAAATGAAGGTCGTATCTAGGTGTGGCTCACACCTTTAATCCCAGCCCCCCTCAGGAGGCAGAGGCAGGCAGAGCTTTGTGAGTTTCTTGACAGCCTGGTCTACATAGTTCCAGGACTCCAAGACATAGTGACAACCTGTCTCTAGAAACAAAACAAAACAAAAAGAAAGAAGAATATTCTAAGTTATTCTTGGCTACATAGCAGGTTCTGCTTAAAAAGAAAAGGCGTGTTGTGAAAAATCCTCACAAGTATATATGGTAAGAAAGGTGGAGCTGTGCCTGCCTGGCGCAGCATTCTCCCTGGAATAACCCGGTGATTGGGTCCACTTAGTGCCATGCTTTCCTGCAAAAATGCATAACTGCTGTCTAATTTAACCAAGTGTTGTAGTAAGGAGGAGAGGGCTGCATTTCCTGCGCCCGGTTAGCTTATGTCCGAAATAATTACACTGAAACTGTATTTATTTAATTACTGCCTGGCCCATTAGTTTTAGTCTCTTATTGGCTAACTCTCACATCTTGATTAACCCATTTTCATTAATGTGTATCACCACTTGACTGTGGCTTACCGGCATGAGTTTAACCAGTGTCCATCTTGGGCCAGAGAAGCATGGCGTCTGCCACACTGCCTTCTCTCTCCCAGCCTTTCATTCTGTCTACTCTGCCCACCTAAGGGCTGCCCTATCAAAAGGCCAAGGCGGTCTCTTTATTCAACCAATGAAAGCAACAAAAATACAAAAGGACCTCCTACACCAAAGTGTGGCTGATTTATTTATTTATTTATTTTGAGACAGGATTTCTCTGTAGCTTTTTGGAGCCTGTCCTGGAACTAGCTCTGTAGACCAGGCTGGTCTCAAACTCACAGAGATCTGCCTGCCTCTGCCTCCTGAGTGCTGGGATTAAAGGCGTGCACCACCACCGCCCGGCCTAATTTTTTTTTTTTTAGCCAGGTGGTGGAGGTGCATGTCTTTAATCCCAGCACTTGGGAGGTAGAGTCAGGCAGGTGGCAGATTTCTATGAGTTCAAGGCCAGCCTACTCTAAAAAGTGAGTTCCAGGACAGCCAGGACTTACACAAAGAAACCCTGTCTCACAAAAACAAACATTTTTTTAAAGATTTATTTATTTTATGGGTATGAGTGTTTTGTTTACATGTATGCCTGTATAAAACTGTGTGCCTGGTACCCAGGATGTTAAAAGAGGGCATGGTACTGGAGTCATAGGTGATAGTGAGGTGCTGGGTGAGGTGCTAGGAACCGAACTCTGGTCCTTTGGAAAAGCTGTCTATGATTTTAACTGCCGAGTCGTTTCTCCAGCTCCAAATCCAGCTTTTTTATTTGGGTGCTGCAAATTTGAACTCACATGGTTGTACAGCAAGTGCTCTTAGTGGCTGAGTCATCTCCCTAGTCCCTGCCTTTTGCTCTTTGGAGGTATTATAAATTAATGTGTTCATTTATTTTATAGAAAATAATTACTGAGTGTATGAATATGGTTATTTGGGGGAGGGGATTGTGTGTGTGAGATAGGGTCTCACAATGCAGCTCTAGCTGGCCTGGAATTCGCTCTGTAGACTCACTGAGATCTTCCTGCCTTAAGGGTGTACGCAGCCATGCCGGACGTGAATTCAGTTTTGTAGGAAAAACAAAACAAAACCCTTTCAGAAAATCAGAGGAACAAAAGGCGTGCCTGCTCCCGAAGGAAGCACTGCTTTGTTTCTTCTCAGCTATTCCACGCTTTGCCCTGTGGTGCTGCAGTGGGCTAATGATAAAGGACCTGGCAGGCAAGCAGACAGCTGAATCTCCTCACACTGTTTCCCCTCCACTCTTCGGTGGTCTGAGATCCCTTTACTCGCCTCCTGCCTGTCAAGTGAAGGAAATCACCTCCAGAAAGTGGAGTAAGATCACACAGGTAAGAAAACACATAAAATAACGTGTTCTCAAGGAAGGTTGCATTTGAAGCCTACACCTACAGGATTCCAGTCACCAAAGGTAGGAAAACATCGCCCCCTAGAGGCCAGCCTGGTTATCGTCAACGGTGAGCGGGATCTCTGGGGTCCAGTAGCCTGGATTGCCTCTCACCCAGGAAGACACTGTATCATCAATCCTGAGGGTCCTCAACGGGCTTTTAGGAAACAAGTAGGTTTCCTTATACATTGTGGGAGAGGTATATAATTGTACAAAATTCAATTTATTTGGGGCCTTAGCAGCAAAAGTGTGGCCCAGCACCAGGAAGACCAACTAGATTTCCACAGTTTGAGTCTGAACAAGAGGCGTTTTCTTAGTGGATTAGGACCAAAGGAACCTTATCCTAGCTAGGTTATCTTAAGCTATTATCAAAGAATCAGGAGCATTTCCGGGACGGGTGTGGCTGCACCATTCCCAGTCTAAGGGCTCTGCGCTTTAGAGTTTGCTTGGAAAATACACAGACTAGCTCTGAGGTGAGTAGGGCAGCTAGGACCGAAAGGGCTTCAAGAGCCAGGCCTGGTGGCTCAAATTGTAATCCTAGCATTTGGGAGGCTGAGGCAGGAGGATCATGAGTTTGAAGTTAAGCCAGGCTATGTGCAGAGGCACTCAAACAAAAAGAAGGAGGAAGGCTCGAGAGAGAAAGAATGGAGAGGGGAGAAAGAAGAATGGGTTGAGGAAAGATGGAAGCGAGAGGTAGAGGGAGCCTGAGAGCAGAATAGAAAGCCTTGTAGAATTAGCCCCAAGTGACAAAATTAATCTGGAGTTGGGGGTGGGGGCAGTAGAAATGTTGAGAGGGACCAGAAGAGGGTGGTGCGGTGCAGGGTTCTGAGGGAACTACCAGGAAAGGACTACAACGTCCCCCTCCTAGTACTCCAGAACCCCGCGAGCAGAGGCTGAAAAGACCAGGCTCCTACTCGCCCGTACCAGGGAACCTGCGAGAGCCAGAGGGACCGAGGACCTTCATCAACTCAGCGCAAGAATTTAGTCAGTTAGCGCTGCCTTCAGCCTTGGCCACAGAAGCCTCTTCCTCGAGGGTCAAAGTGCTGAGGAGGGGCCACTGAGTGCTCAGCCTATCACCTCCCCTCCCCCACGCACAGGCTCAGGATACCCTGAGGACTAGGGTCAGAAAGAAAATAAGATGGATGCGGAGTGGTGGCCCATGCCTTTAATCCCAGCACTCAGGAGGCAGAGGCAGGCGGATCTCTGTGAGCCTGGTCTCCAGAAAGAGTTCCAGAACAGCCAGGGCACACAAAGAAACCCTGTCTGGAAAAACAAAAACCAAACAACAGCGACAAAGATGGAGGCGCACCGTAAAATGTTGTCTTCTGTATATGACATGGTTGTCACACACATGCTCTCACAGTAGCTGGGGTGACTTTGCACAAGACCTGTACAAGGTCACACCAGCCACATTCCAGCACGGAGGAGAGAGGGATTCATGAGCTCCAGGCCTAGTTGAGGCGCTATTGGCAGTTGATGACTGCTGGGGGAGGGGAAGTCATTTTTCTTTGGGGATGTGGCTGCTGGTCCATTACCCACACTATGGATGGCCCCACACCCAGGAGCATGCAGGAGCCACTAACTGGACTCAGTGGGTTAAAAAAAAAAAAAAAAAAGACATGAAAGTGGGAGGGGATGCATCTAGGGATCCAGGGAGTTTGGGAGGGAAGATGAGGGTTGAGTATGATGTAGGTATAGTGTACACATGTATAAAGTTATCACAGAATAAATTTAACATATAAGAAAAGTAAAGGAGGGGGGGGGGAAAGGAAGCAGGCCGTTCTTGTGCATAGCTAACTCTGTACATTTTTGTATTACAGGTTAGCCAAATCAATGTATTAAACTTAATCATCGCACACAGGGTTCTGGTTTTTATTTGACCCTAAGTTTGAAAGGGATACCAAGTTAGGGTCACTGGGAAAGTAGCTGTGGTTACACTGGGGCCAGAACAAGGCTTGGTTGTAATCTCTTTCCATTAAACAAGACCTCAAGAGGCTGGAGAGATGGCTCAGCGGTTAAGAGCACTGCCTGCTCTTCCAAAGGTCCTGAGTTCAATTCCCAGCAACCACATGGTGGCTCACAGCCATCTGTAATGAGATCTGGTGCCCTCTTCTGTCCTGAAGGCATGCTTGCAGACAGGATACTGAGAATACTGTACACATAATAAATAAATCTAAAAAAAAAAAAAAGTACACACCACCACCTCCACCACCACCAACAAGATGAGAACATTTAAAGATGTTTGCAGGCTAAAAGTACACACCACCATCTCCACCACCAACAACAAGATGAGAACATTTAAAGATGTTTGCAGGCTGGGTATGGATGTTCACACCTGTAATTCCAGCATTCGGGAGACAGGCAAGAGGATCATTGTGAGTTAAAGGCCAGCCTGTGCTGCATAGTCAGTTTCAGGCCAGCCAGGACTACACAGCAAGAGCCTGACCTAAAAAACAAAATAACCAAAATTTTCTTATTAATTCATTTCTCGCTTTCTTGTATTTATTTTTATTTTATACATATGGGTATTTTGCCCACAGGTATGTCTGTGCACCATGTGCATGCAGTGCTGGAGGAGGCCGGTAGAGGACATCAGACACCCCAACCCCGACCCTGGGAAACAGCTACAGACAGCAGCGTGTGGGTATAGAACCTGGGTCCTCTGCAAGAGGACCAAGTGCTGCTAACCACTCTACCAGCCTCCAGCCTCTTATTAATTCCTTTTTTAAAAAGCCCATTGTACCTTCTTCCTCATTGCTACCTAAAGAAATGGTTGTCAGCCGGATGGTGTTGGCGCACGCCTTTAATCCCAGCACTTGTGAGGCAGAGGCAGGCAGATCTCTGTGAGTTTGAGGCCAGCCTGGTCTACAAGAGCTAGTTCCAGGACAGGATCCAAAGCTACAGAGAAACCTTGTCTTGAAAAACCAAAAAAAAAAAAAAAAAAAAAAAAAAGAAAAGAAAGAAAGAAAGAAATGGTTGTCATTTTGGCATCATGGTTGTCATGAGACCTCTTGTGAAACCTAATTGTCAATAAGAGAACCAAGAAGTTCATATGGCACCAGTTAGACCCATAACTGGTGAGCACTGGAATCAGAGACAACAGGGCGTGGAGACTGCTCAAAGGACCAGAGCCCAATGCCAGATACACTACTGGGGAGACAGAGCAAAGCGCACACATCCAGCAGCTTCCGGAAGTTCTTGGTCCACAGCATCTAGGATGTCAAGGTGCTGCTGATGTACTGAAAATATTATTATTATTACTATTATTAATATTTTCCAAGATAGGGTTTCTCTGGGTAGCCCTGGCTATCCTGGAATTCACTCTAGACCAGGCTGGCCTTAAATTCACAGAGATCTGCCTGCCTCTGCCTTCCTAGGCTGGGATTATAGGTGTGTGCCACCTCTGCCTGGCTTCTTGGACCACATTTTGACAAATGCTGTTATAAAAAAAAAATGAGGACTGACCTTCGAATCAGCCGCTAGACTCTTTCCCATCTGGCTCTCCCACAGCTAAGCACTGCTTCACTCAGGGCTCACATTTCTCTGTTTTCTTACCTGTAAGATGGACATTAGTAATTCTGACCTTCCACAGTTATATCTAGAGGACGGGCAAAATTTGTAAAATGCCTGACGTGTGGTAAGGCTTAATAAATATCTGCCTAGGGGGATGATCGTGTTATTAGCGGCTGAGGTCAGACAGCCACAGATGCCTACAGAGGAACAGGGTGAATGAGGCACAAAGGCCAGGAACCAAGTCTGTGCTCATACATACTTTTAGAAATGTTGTCAATGTAATATAAACATGCTCATCGTTGAAAAATTGGGAAATGGTGTAGGAGGGTCTTCTATTTGTGCATTGCCCTCATTGGTTAAATAAAGAAAACTGCCATGGCCTTTTGGTAGGACAGCCCTTAGGTGGGCGGAGTAGACAGAAGGGAATGCTGTGAGAGAGAAGGCAGTGGAGCAGACGCCATGCTTCTCCAGCACAAGATGGACACTGGTTAGACTCATGCCGGTAAGCCACCACTCAAGTGGCGATACACATTAATGGAGATGGGCTAAAATAATTTGTGAGAGTTAGCCAATAAGGGGCTGGAGATAATGGGCCAGGCAGTATTTAAATGAATACAGTTTCCGTGTAATTATTTCGGGTACACACCGGGAGCCGGATGGCACAAGGGGCCCGGCGCCGGGAACGCAGCCTGAGCCCCTCATTACTACAGGGAAACATTATTTTCTCCACACAGCTGAGATCATTCTGCATGTACAGTTTGTAATCTGTGTCACTTAATGGTACTGTTATGAGCACTTCCCTACATTATTCAATTTTCTTTGGCAACATTGACTTTAATGGCTGCGTAAGGCGTCATTGCATGGGTGATTTACTTAACCATTGCCACTCTCTGTTCTCTAACAGCTTTGTGGTTTTAAAAAAGCCTTTAACGAGGATCTGGAGAGATGGCTCGGTGGTTAGGAGCACTGCTGCTCTTCCAGAGGTTCTGAGTTCAATTCCCAGCAACCACATGGTGGATCACAACCATCTGACTGTAGTTCTATGAGATCGGTGCCCTCTTCGGGTGTGCAGATGAACATGTAGACAAAACATGCAAATAAATAAGTAAAGCCGGCACTAAGCATTTCTCTTGGTCAACCTTTTGTTCTCGTGTGTGAAGAAGACCACTGAAGCTAGCTTTCTAGAAGCAAATTATAGAAGATAATCACGTATGGTGACTTGGATAAGGATGGCCCCCGTAGGCTCAGCTGTTCAAATAATTACCAGGGACTGGAACCATTTGAGAAGGATTAGAAGGACTGGAAGGTGTGACCTTGTTGGAGGAAGGGTGTCACTGGGGGGTGGGATTGGAGGTTTTCAAAAGCTCACACCAGGCCCAGTGTCTCTCAGCTGCTGCTCTATTTGCCATGCAAGCTACTGTGCTCCCACCATGCTCCCCAGCATCTTGATAGTGGACGAAGCCTCTGAAACTGTAAGCCGGCCCCCAATTAAATGCTTTCTTTTATAAGAGTTTCCTTGCCTCTTCCCAGCAATAGAACAGTAACTAAGATAATATATCTTTTTTTTTTTCTTTTTTGGTTTTTCGAGACAGTGTTTCTCTGTGTAGCTTTGGTGCCTGTTCTGGAATTTGCTCTGCAGACCAGGCTGGCCTCGAACTCACAGAGATCCACCTGCCTCTGCCTCCCGAGTGCCAGCACCACTAGGCATACATGTTCTTAACCACTCAGCCATCCATCTCTCCAGCCCCCGACAATTTATCTTTTATTGGCCATACTCAAAATAGTTTATATCAGTGCTGTAGACTGATAGCTTTTCAACATTATTGGGCATAAACACTGTTGAGCAATGCACTGTCACCAGGATGTGGCTTTGGTGAGAATTTCAGTCACCTTAGACTTATAGGAAAGCTGCAACAGGGAATAGAAAGGAAGGAAGGCAAGTAGCCAAGCGTATCTTCCAGAGGTGGAAACCCACATCCGAGGGTGCTGACCCACCCATGGCCATGCAGAAATGAGGCAGGCTGGAGAGAAAACCCCAACAGCCCCCAGGGCGGGACACTAGTTTGGATTCCTTGGCTTCAGCCCTTCAGCTGTGCTGTACAGGGAAATGTTCTTTTGGTGTTTACAGATGTTTATCATTGGACTGGAAGGAGGGTTTGCAAGTGCACCATTAGAATCCACAGCTGCAAGATGCTGTGGACCAGATGGAAGGCAATGAATTCCTTCATTCACCTGCGTAGTGCATGTGTGTCAGTGTGAGGGTGTTGGATGCCCTGGAACTAGAGTTACAGACAGGTATGAGCTGCCAAGTGGGTGCTGGAAGTTGAGCCAGGGTTCTCTGGGAGAGCAACCAGTGTTCTTAACTGCTGAGCCATCTCTCCAGCCCTCACATAGGTATCTTAAAGAGCTGAATTATTGGTTCCACTGAATCAATGACATTTGAAGGTGAAATTACCTTTGGCTGGATCTGGGCGGTTGATGTCGTGAATAACAGTTCTCCAAAACCAACTGATTTATTGTATTTGTTTTTAAAAATAGCCACACATGGATGCTGGCATTTCAGTGGAGACTCTGACTTCCTGAATGTCAAAGGCCGCTTCTCTGATAGACAGTCAAACACCTCTTGGTAGCGGCCACAACAGCCATCAGGTATATCACATGGTACCTGCCAGACCATCATAGTAATTGATAATCAGTTACAAACTTGGAAGTCTTATCCCAGCTCTTGGTCATCACTGTAGTCGGGGGCTTTGATCCGGTGTTTGGTAGGTGGTAACAGGAGCATTATACTATGGTCTGGGTGGCCGTGCTCTGGGTGCTGTTCAGGTCCCACATCTGGGCTGTCTTATCACACGATGCCGTGAACACATTGCTCCTTCTCTCCCTCTGCTGGGCTTTGGGAATGGTCTGTCTGTTGTCTTGAACTTTCAGAAGCAAACACCATTATCCCACAGTCCTGCAATAGGAAGTTCCTCTGTAAGATGGATAGACTGGAAGACACCTGACGCTTCATGAGGAGAAGGCATTAATGACTTTAGTGTCCTTTGCTGGATTGAAGTCACCTGTGGTTGTGGTCCTGCTGGTTACAAAGCCAGAGGCTGAGCCAAACAGACTGTTGTAGACTGGTCTAGCGCTGGGCAGAGAAGGGTGAGAGTGAAGTCAGGAGACCCTAGAGTCCAGAGATGGAAAGTCCCTTGTAAATCGTGTGTGTGTGTATGTGTGTACACGCATGCTCATTATTAGACCCTGGCTGCCCTGGAAATTGCTGTGTGGGCTAGCCAGTCCTGGAACTTACAGAGATATACATGCCTATGCTTTGTGGGTGCTGAACTTAAAGGTGTGTCTTTTTTGTTTTCTTTCCTTTTATTTTTCTTTTCTTGAGACAGGGTTTCTCTGTGTATCCCTGTAGTAAGGAGGTTGCTTGTTTGGTTCCCAGCCACCCAGCTAGCTTAGACCCAAAATAATCACACAGAAACTGTATTAATTAAATCACTGCTTGGCCCATTAGCTCTGGCTAACTCTTACATCTTAGTTTAACCCATTTCTAGTAATCTGTATATCACGAGGTCATGGCCTACCAGCAAAGTTTCAGCACGTCTATCTCTGGCAGCAGATCCATGGCATCTCTCTTAACTCCTCCTTCCTCCTCTCATGCTATAGGCCAAGCCAGTTTTCTTTATTCATTAGCCAATAAAATCAACATGTAGACAGAAGGATCTCCCACACCATAGCCCTGGCTGTCCTGGAACTCATTCTGTAGACCAGGCTGGCCTCGAACTCACAAAGATCCGCCTGCCTCTGCCTCCCATGTGCTGGGACTAAAGGTGTGCACTACCACTGCCCGGCCTAGGATGATGTGTCTTCAGGCTAAGACAAAAGGCTCTGGAGGCAGGTGGCCTTGGTATGCAGCAGCTTAGCCACCAGCCATCATTTCCTTGACTCTTGTGGGAAGAACGCGTACTTCCTATGTCACACACAAAAACATAGCTTAGAGCTGGCGTGGTACCTGGACCCTGAGATCCCAGCTGGAGGCCGAGGCATGAGCATCTCCAGGAGCTGGAGCGACTCCGCCTCAAACCCAAAGCAAACTACAACTCAACGCTTAACAAATACAACGTTTTTGTTTGTTTGTTTTTGAAAAAGTCAGCTAAAAAAGTCTCCATTAGAATTGTGATTGAGGGCTTAGGAGCTGACTGGGCAGATGGGGCACTTGCCAGTATAAGAAGCAGTACAAGTGTTCAGATCCTCAAAGCTGGGTGGATAGGTGGGTGGGTGGGGTCACAGGGCAGCCTGCCTGTGACCTTAGCACTCTGCAGGCAGAGACAGGACATGCTTCAGCAACCTCACTCAGCAAAAGCCTGTGCCTCAGTATATAAAGTGGTCAGTGATTGACGAAGACACCCAACATCAGCCTCTCATCTCCATACACACGTGCACATGGGTCATAGACACTTGTGTGCCGACATACAGGTGAACATACAGAACACGGTGTTTTTCTTTTTTGAGACAGTATTTCACGTATCCCAGGCTGCTCTCAAATTTGCTTTGCGGTGGAGAACAACCTTGAACTTCTGATCCTCCTGCCTCTGCGTCTCGAGTACTGAGATTGCTGTACTGTGCCACCGCGTCCTGTTCATGTTGTGCTAGGGGGCAGGCAGAGGCTGAGCCCATGTTAGGGCTCTCGACCAACTGAGCTACAGCCCTGGCCCTGGCCATCATATATAAACGCGCACGCGTGCGCGCGCGCGTGAGTGCGTGTGTGTGTGTGTGTGTGTGTGTGTGTGTGTGTGTGTAAGAGAGAGACAGAGAGAGAAAGAGAGAGACAGGGTGATAGGGTCTCATACTGTAGCCCAGGATGGCCTTAAGCTCAAGGCAATTCCCCTGCCTTAGCCTTCTGAGTCCCTTGCCAGTGCCTGTTCTCAAAAACAAGAAAAGATACATAATATGTATATTTATGTATTTCGTATATTTATATATTCTAATACCAAATTTTGTATTAGTTTTTGGGATAAGCACTATTTGGTTGTGTTATATAATCACTACAGCAATATATTGATTTTAATAATTCTAAATATCTCAGGAGTTTTATATCCATGAGATAAAACTGGCCTAGAGCCTTTTCGGGTGCCGCTTTTGACAGTTTTTGGTACTGGCTGTGTTTCTGCTTCATACATAAATTGAGTCGCTTTCTATCTTTTTCTATGTTTAGAACAGTCCCTGCTTCCTATTTGTCTTGGCAGATTAATACTGTATAATAAAGATGACAAGGAAGGAAATGCAAATTGGCACAGATTATTTTGCCTCAGTAACTCTGCCACTTTCACAGCCAGAAATTGTAAAGAAGCAATTTGGAGCAGTGGGCGGGGGGGGGGGTCAAGCAGGCCATTCTGGAGGTGTTGGAGAGTGCCGCAGAGCTGGCGCAGAGGTGACAGCCGAGCAGCGCAGTTAAGATCGACAGGTGGTGTTTAAACAAAGACAGTAAACTCAGTCAAATAAAACTGAGCCTGAAGACAGGGAATACTGGCAGCAGGGGGTGGGCGCTACCTGGGAATGGGCACCCTTTCCTTCACTCCTCTTTCCCTTCCCTTCCCAAAGGTCTCTAATGCTCTGATCTGTTGTCATTATTGTCTACTGGAAAGGTAACCGTATTTATTTATTTGTTTGTTTGCTCGTTTATTTATTTATTTGCTATTTGGGGTTTTTCAAGACAGAGTTTCTCTGTGTAGCCCTGGCTGCACTGAAACTATAGACCAGGGAGGCCTCGGCCTCTAACTCAGAGAATCCACCTGCCTCTGCACCCCTCTCCCCCAGTGCTGGGATTAAAGGTGTGCACCACCACCGCCTGACTGACCAAAGTCAGTTTTAACAAAGAACAAAGACAACACAGATGGAAGGAATTCAGCCCCATGGGCGTCCATGCTCCTGAAAGTCATTTTAACTGCAACCTTATTTGGTCTTTTTTTTTTAAAATTATAAACTGGTTGGCCTATTAGCTCAGGCTTCTTATTAACTTACATCTTAAATTAACCCATAATTCTTGTCTGTGTTAGGCACATGGCTTGGTACCTTTTACCAGCGAGATGTTCTCATCTTGCTTCCTCTGTGTCTGGGGAACGACTGCAGACTGAGCCTTTCCTCTTCCCAGAATTCTCCTGTTTTCTTATTTGGCTGCTTCTTCCATGCCTGTCTTCACCCCAGCAAAGCCAGCCCCCACCTCCACCCCAGTCCTGTTATACAACTGAGATCTGCAAGCTTCTGAGGTCAGAAAGGACAACTTTTGGGAGTCAGTTATTTTCTTCCTCTTTGATAAGGGCTCTGGGTCACCAGGCTTGTGCGGTGAGGGCTTTACCCACCGAGCCACCTCACTGACCTAAGCTCTCTATTTCTTTCGGGCCTTCCCTTCTTGCTAGGCACAGACCTGCAGTTACATGCTATGCTTCCCCTCCCCCGGGGCATAGGAAAAGGTTGTAGGAAAGAGCAGGACTAGGGACAGAGTTCCCAGGAGCTGCTCAGCATCATATCCAATAGGCCACAAAGTCAGGTTTTTATTTTTTATTTTTTTTGTCAAGACAGGGCTTCTTCATAGCTATGGAACTTGTTCTGAAACTTGCTCTGTAGACCAGGCTGGCCTTGAACTCACAGAGATCCGCCTGCTTCTGCCTCCTGAGTGCTGGGATTAAAGGCGTGCGCCACTACTGCCCTACTGACCAAGGTCAGTTTTAATAAAGAACAACACAGATGGAAGAAATTCGGCCCCGTGAGTGCCCATGCTCCTGAAAGTCATTTTAACCAGTGAAAAAACAGTAATTTGCACATTTTTCTTCTTTCCCCCTCACTTATGGATTTTATAAAAAAAATTAACTTAATTCTATATGCATCGGTCTGAAGGTGTCTGATTCCCCTGATACTGAAATTACAGACAGTTGTAAACTGCCATGTGCGTGCTGGGAATTGAACCCGGGTCCTCTTGAAGAGAAGAGCTCTTCACGGCTGAGCCATCCCTTCATCCCTCGCCTATGGATTTTTTTTTGTTTGTTTGTTTGTTTGTTTTTGAGACAGGGTTTTTCTGTAGCTTTGGAGCCTGTCCTGGAACTAGCTCTTGTAGACCAGGCTGGCCTCGAACTCACAGAGATCCACCTGCCTCTGCCTCCCAAGGGCTTCCCGGGATTAAAGGTTTGCGCCACCACTACCCGGCTTCACCTATGGATTTTTAACAGTCTGTGGAGCAACCACTACCTTGCTATCAGGAGTGAGACCCCAGAAACGACACAGATGGTCCACAACTAGACACTTAGCTTCTCAAGAACAAACACTTCCCAAGCCTTCTGTGGATGTAGTTTGCTGGGTACAGCTGAGGCAGAGAAAGGACCCCTCCTTAGCAGATAAATGCTACAGATCTGGTCCCCACAGGGAGGAACTGGAACTATGCAGTCCCAGGTGTGGGCAGGGTCGCGCGGAGTGCGGTCCTTCTGGAAAGTATAGTGGGGACAGCATCATAGATGGAAAAGGAAAAAAAGAGGTCATAGCTTTTGTGTGTATGTGTGTGAGAGAAAGTGTGTGTGTGTTTTTTTATGAGTATGTGTGAGAGTGTGTTTGTGTGTATGAGTGAGTGTGTGAGAGTGCTTGTGTGTGTGAGTGAGCGTGTGTGAGTGTGTGTGTATAAGTGTGTGTGCGTGCGTGTGAGAGAGAATGTGTGTATGAGTGTGTATGGGTGAGTGTGTATGGGTGAGCGTGTGTGTGAGAGTGTGTGTATGAGTGTGTGTGAGTGTGTGAGAGAGCGTGTGTATGAGTGTGTGTGTGTGTGTGTAAATATGTGTATGAGTGAGTGAGTGTATGAGTGAGTGTGTGAGAGTGCTTGTGTGTGTGAGTGAGCGTGTGTGAGTGTGTGTGTATAAGTGTGTGTGCGTGCGTGTGAGAGAGAATGTGTGTATGAGTGTGTATGGGTGAGTGTGTATGAGTGTGTGAGAGCGTGTGTATGAGTGAGTGTGTGTGTAAATATGTGTATGAGTGTGTGAGAGTGTGTGTATGAGTGAGTGTGTGTGTAAATATGTGTATGAGTGAGTGTGTGTGTAAATATGTGTGTGAGTGAGTGAGTGTGTGTGGGGGCCTGGTTTCAAGAGATCTTCCAGACTCAGTATCGCAGAGAGCAGGGACTGTAGGTGTACAACTGCACCTGCTGGGAGACACGGGAGCCGCTCCTCCCAGCAATGCTGACACTACAGCATACAAGTCATGCTGAAAGAGGACACCGCTGTTATTATGGGATGGAAAGGGTGAGGCAGGGTGCTTGCTGGAAGTTTGAGGTGAATTCCAAGTCAGCCTCAGCTACAGAGGAAAACCCTTTTTCAAAAACCCAAGAACGGGGAAAGAAGGGAAGGAGGAATGGAGGGAAAGAGGGATAGAGCAGGAGAGAAGAAAGAGGGAAGAGACAGGGAGGGAGAGAGTCTCTGAGTCTCCTATCTCTGATTTTCTTTCCCAGTCTAATCATGAGAACAACACAAGTTCCAACAGAAGGGCATCTTACAATATGCCTGTATGATGGTGTGGTGTGCTGTGGTGCTGGTGGTGTGGTGTGGTGTGGTATGGTGCTGTGGTGTGGTGTGCTGTGGTATGCTGTGATGTGCTGTGGTGTGGTGCTGGTAGTGTGGTGTGGTGTGCTGTGGTGGTGTG